>VOPJ01003299.1:0-15349 GCA_014673585.1 Semibalanus balanoides
TTTGCCCCCCTGGCTGACGCCAGGGGGGGCAGCTGCCCCCCTGCCCCCCCCGGTGGCGCCGCCCCTGGATCCAGGGGACTTTTGGGGGGCTGAAGCCTCCTTCCTTAGAAAACGGCGCCCACGGACATCCCGGCGCCGTGGCACCGTTCTTGTAAAGGATTTGCCGTCGTCGAAGGCGTCGTAGCGTTCTCGGGAGGCCGCCAGGGCGCCCTTGCGTATACCAACTAGATCGTAGCACTCCTGAAAGGCACCCTGGCACCCACCGGAAGATATATTGCCGCTCTCACAACACATTTTGCTGTCCTCAGAAGGTACATCGTCGCCCCTCGGAAGGCATTATGCCGACCTCAGAGTGCATTAAGCCGCCATCGGAAAGCATTGAAAAACATATTTGACCCGCTTGATTTACATATTAGCGTCCCTCTGGCCTCTGGACCATGTCGCCATTGTCACCGAGGAAATATGCCACCCTCGGGCCAGCGGCCCCTAGCCTAAGCAAGGGCCGCTGGTGTCACCATTTGTTTTGGGTGTTTCATTAGTTTTAAAGCAAAATGCGTCATAACAGATGTATGCTGTCGGCTCTGCTCCCCTGACGTTCAGCAAAGAGAGAGTCGGCCAGGGTTCGAAAAAGGAAAAGTGACCACCAACGAAATTCCGGATCAAGCAAGGCGGTCGCCGGCATTGACGCATCCAGAGCGGGTGGCGATATATCGGGGTTAAATGGCGATATATCGTGTGAACGGATGGCGATATATGTCGATAAATCATGTCGGTGATACAACGGGTGGAGCAATATATCGCTTCTTTCAGCTATTATTTTTGCTACCTCAGGTCCGCCAAAAATCCCCCCCCCGACTTGAAAGTACTTTTCACGCCCCTGCACAAGCTCCGTTGAGTACACAATAGCTCTTAGATTGGCGATCGATAAACCAGCGATCCTTGTCTCGCTGTAGTTTTATCTATGGCATATCAGCTGACCATATCAGCTGTTGGGACCTGCCGCCGCCTGTTCGGATGAGATGAGAGAGCTGTCACTGGGGCAGAGAGCTCCCACTCAGCTGGGGCCACTCTAAATCAAATCAAGTAGGTACCGCCACTGGATCTGAACCGAGAGAGACACCTGCAGCTGCACGATAACAGCCACCGCGGCCTAAACAGAGTAGACTCTGTTTGTTGCGCCTTTGTGGGGGGGGGGGGCAGTACTGAGCGGGTCCAATGTACAGTGTAGACCATATGTTCTGTCCACTTCACAGTGTCATAAGATTGGGAAATTCGGGTGGAAAATTACACCTATGGATAGTGGATACTATTTGCCCACTCTTTTTCCCGAGTTTAACTTTGAATTTTCCACTCCTTGCATTGGATAAATTGAACCCTGTTGCTGATTTATGGATGAAATTATATGTAATATCAAAAAACAAATTCGTCATAACCTCTTATTCCCCAGACTCAAAACAGCAACACTCACGACACCACCAACAACTCTCCGTCTGCTCTCACTGTGCCCGACTGGCCACGCGAGCCGCAGCCGCGCCGTCCGCCACCCCCGGCTGACTCGGCGCTTCTCACATTTCACACATCACATGCACACTGCGAGCTGCGGCTGCACCGTGCTCACTGCATGGTGTACCGCCCCCTGCGCTGCATCTCACATCACCTACACGGGGAAAAAATATGACTGGTAAACCCCTGTTTCAAATTGTTACCACCCTCTGACCACCCCGGTTACCACCGTCTCACCAGCCCCTTACCATAGTAAGCTAGTCAAGCTTACCAACAGGTTACCATAGTTGTACCACCTACCCTAGTAACCCTTACCACGGTCATACCACCTGCCCTAGTCAGTGTTACCAGCCCCATACCATCCCCCTAGAATCACTTACCACGGTTATACCACCTACCCTTGTCAGGGTTACCAACCTCCTACCAACCCTCTGGTAACCATTACCATGGTCATATCACCTGCCCTAGTCAGTGTTACCAACCTCCTACCAACCCCCTAGTAACTCTAACTAAGTTACTGTGCCCCCTGAGGCGGCTAGAGTGCCCCCTCAGACGACAAGAGTGCCCCCTCAGACGACAAGAGTGCCCCCTCAGGCGACAAGAGTGCCCTCTCAGGCGGCCAGAGTGCCCCCTCAGGTCAACATAGGGCCCCCTCAGCCGGCCAGAGTGCCCCCTCAGGCGGCCAGAGTGCCCCCTCAGGTCAACATAGGGCCCCCTCAGCCGGCCAGAGTGCCCCCTCAGCCGGCCAGGTGTTTTTCCACTGGCAGCGGTCAAGTTCGAGGCCCAAGGGGGGGGCATGGCCTCCTGCCCCCCTCCTCTGGATCCGCCACTGCCTAGAGTGGAGTCAATAATATTCGAGAGAAACTGATGTTCAGACTGTGTGCCGCAGCATCCCGCTGCCCTGCGGAACAGCATATAACACCCTGCCTCGAACAGCTGAGCGGCTCAGCCTGTGTATCCTTGGCCGACTGACGTCACCGGACCGGTCCGGCTCTATATAGAGGCGCTCCCGGCGCCTGACCGTCAGCAGTGCCGCCGCAGCTGTCGATCCGATCGGACCGCCAACTGGTACAGCGTCGAACAGCGTCGAGTAGCAGCTGTTATCAGGCACTGAGGTAAGCTGGGGTGCGTTCAGTTGGCCTATCGTCGTGCTAAAAACAATCGGGAAAAGTCTGGAGAAAAAACAAGCAGAACTGCTGATAGCATAACATAAACAAGGAGAGGGGGCTGTTCGTGACTCACGACTTACGTAACTTCCTACGAAATGTGAGTCGGTAACGATTGCTTCGGGGCCCGTGATGTCACTGGCCAGCTTGGGCTCTCGTCCAATGGGAAGGCGATCCAGGGACTGGCATGTAACCCACGACCTGCCTAGGACGTCTGCCTCCGTCGTCCTTTTTGTCCAGCAATAACGGAAATGGTGTCGCGCAGCTCCACCATTTCGGTACACGTCTACTGGCACTGGGACTCTCATTCAACTCTCATTGGGTTGAATTTTTGGTCTCAGGTCACATCGGGTCAGGTCAACAAGTCACGTCAAGTGAAAGTCACCCCACCTCTAAAACGTTTGAGGTCGTGGCACAGTGTTTGGAGTGACTTGAAACAAACATAATTAAGTAAAGTCATAAGTAACGGCAATTCAGCAATTTCAGATTTCATGCATCGTTGAACTAAGGCCAGGTCGACCTTGTTCCCTCCCCAATCCCCATTTTAAGTCGAAGGGAAAATAAGCAAATGCTTCTTTTTCCAAGAATACAAAATATCAGACTAATGCTTTCAAGATCATGCTTTAAGTATAGTACCTCACTTTTTACCAAAGCACAATGTTCACTCAGTGACCCATACAAGGTCAGTTGAGGACTGAGGTCAGCGGAAGAAGTCAGTGATCGACAGCATGTTTTGCAAATACTCCTGAGATAGATAAGTGAGACTGACAACACTGTCTTTTCTCGTCGAGACCATTCTGCATGATCATCCTGATTCCTGGGTTACACTTGGGTGGGTGCCCATTAGTGGTGTCAATCGGTTACACAAATTTTGGTTACCGAAAAAATTGTGTTACCGATTTGGTAATCGGTCGGTCAGGCTTATATTTTGTTGACACTTTTCGGTCAGCTAAATCTTAAACAATTCACTTTTTGACACATCTTACCGCATTCCTATTTATATCCTGCAAATTTATACACAATTTGCTCGAAATCAAATTAATTAATGTAAATGACTTTTGTCTTGCTTGCGGCATCCGCTATTTTGCTTTGTAAATGTATTTCGTTCCTTTTTCACAATTAAAATGTCTTTTTGGAAACTGTACATGTGCGTTTTATGAATTATCATGTTAACAAAGTTATTTTTGCCAGTGTATATAAATAAGTATACTATTTGAAAATCGGTCAAATCTTGGACATTTTTGGCCTCAACCAAAATCGGTCAATATTTGGTCAACTAAAATGTTTCCTGTTTGGTATTAGATTGGTTTTGGTTAGGAAAATTCGGGAAAATGACATCACTAGTGCCAATAGCCGATCGAAGTGACTCGAAACGAATTTCGCTCCGCTTTTAAGCAAATTTCAAGTAAACCAGGTTACAAGAAACCAGACTTTGCAGGTGAAATCGGACACGCTTAATCTACCGATATACGATATACACTAAAAACTCAATATTGGCCTGCGAGGTGGCACTCTCCCTTTAAAATCAGACAACCTGCAGCCTAGAACAATCGGATATAATAATGACACCTAAATATGTGACTAGATAAGTGATAATAATACGAATAACGTGACATTTGTCTGTCGAATGGGTTTTGAAAGACCCTTTTCCATTATCAGAAGCCCTACTCAGCATCATGTCGTGCTTATGCTAATGGTGTCGGGCCGTTCAAAACCCATATCGCCCTTCAAAGTAACGTTATTGTATACTAGTGATGAACCTTAAACGTTGCTTTTTTCCGCTATTTGGGACCCATAATCATTGCAGGAGATACGGAAGAAAAGGCAGGGGTTCACATGATTTATTTCTCACGGCTCTGACCATAGCAGTTCGCCGAGCAATTATTACAAGCACAATAGGTGGCAATAGGTCACAATAGGTGGCAATCACTATGCGCTTAAGTTCTACAAAAGTCATGCGACACTTGTTACCAGCGAGCGCGAAGGGCGCAGCGAATACCGGATTTTTCTCAAATAAAGGCGGCCGACCCGGCCCGACCGGATCATGCCCGACCGGACCCGGCACGACTGGACCCGACCGTAACACTTCAGAAGCTTATATCTTTGGAATCCCGCATCCGATTGACAAGTGGTCTTCTCTTTGATAGCCCCATTCAATGACATGTTATTAGCATGTTCCGTCTCACGTGAGGGGTCAGCATGGTGCGTGACACGTGCCGCATCAGGGGTGTCAGAAAACGTTATCCTGCTATAGCTCCATTTTATAGGGGTGTACTATAAAATGGACTTTTTCGAAAATGGAAAAAAGCCTGTCAGAACCTGTTCCATGGACCTTAAAAAGAGACGTGGTGCATCGATTTTGGTTCTTCTCCTTTCAAAAACCCTAC
Source organism: Semibalanus balanoides (assembly GCA_014673585.1). Taxonomy (NCBI): domain Eukaryota; kingdom Metazoa; phylum Arthropoda; class Thecostraca; order Balanomorpha; family Balanidae; genus Semibalanus; species Semibalanus balanoides. The sequence goes on from VOPJ01003299.1 coordinate 5,057, forward strand.
ACCTCGCAAAAACAAACCTGTACAAATGCAATTAATAGCAAATGGAGGCATGCCACAAGTGCGTCAGTGTACTCTTATTCTCCATAACTTCGATTCTTCAGTGACATCAATCAATTTTGGTAGACACAGTAGAACAATTAATTGGGGAACATTTCTTGACACAGAAAAGAAAAGTTATGGGATCAGGTCAGGTACACGGGAGTTTGCACACGACACTCACACGTATAAAGTGGGCGCAAACGTTTTTGCTGATGGTCTCTCATGCTACTTAACTCATTAATTATCATCACTTGCGTTAGAAATCGATCACCTCGACGGTTATCAGTGTGGATACAGAGGGGGATACATACCCCCACCCCCTTCTGCGCCTCGAAGGGCCAATGCCTAAGGGGGCCCATAGCCGAATACGAAGTCACTCTTAACGAATTTCAACCCCGTTTTCAAACAAATCGCAAGTGCATTTGTCGCACTCTGACCTCCAGAGGACCTATTCTGGCCTCCAGAGACATCACTCTGGGTCTCCGTAGGCGCCATCGTCGGCCTCCAGCGGGCCCACCTCTGAGCACCAGAAGGCCATTCTGGACTTGAAGAGGGCCATTCTGGGTTTGCTAGAGGCCCATTTCAGCATGTTAAAAGGTATATTTTGAAGCCCTGAACGGGTCATTCTACATATATTGTCTTCCTTTTAACAGGGCCCCAAGGCTTGAGGGTCTACTAAGGCTGATTAAGGCCAGCCGCCTTATTGAGTCACTTTTCCACGTGGCCTCCTCCTTGATCGAATCCTGGGTCCACCACTAAAGGGCATAATATAACTGCTCTGTGCACATACAACATGGCTTCAGGAAATCAAACTGGGCCCTCATGAGGTAGAACTGCCCCACTGGATTCAAAGTGGGCCTTTGAAAGGGCAGAGGGACCCTGTGGACACCAAATGGCTCCTGAATCCAGAGCGGGTCTCTGGAGGTCAGAGTATGGCCTCGGGAGGCGAGTGGGCCATAATGGAGGACCAGAATGGGTCCCTCTGACTATGGAGTCTTGGCTGGTCTGTGATGCTCAGATTCTCAGACCAGTCTGAGGCCCTATGACTTGTTAAGATGCCCCTGTTCCCCGCGTGAAAGGGGTTCTAGTCAGGGTCAGAGTCCGGAGGGGCACCCTCAGACAGCTTGGGCACTTCAAGACAGCCAACGGCTCCATAGGTTTCAGAGGACCATCTGGGCTCCCTTAGGCCACTCTGGCCTCCCGAGAGGGCTTTACTTGACCTCCAGAGGACCGCTCTAGATTCCATGACATCTGGTTTCCAGCAGGGCCCTCTGCCTTTCAAAGGGCCCAACTTTTTAATACAGTGGCCAGTTCTGACCATCATCGAGGGCCAGTTTGATTCTCCATCGAGCCATGTTGTATTGGCAACAGAGCAGTTATTATGGCCCTTTAGTGGTGGACCCCAGGGATCGATCAGGAGGAGCACGTGGAAAAGTGACTCAAAGCTTGGCTGGCCTTCTCAGGCTTAGTAGACCCAGTCAAGCCCTTGGGGCTTTAAAAATGAAGACAAATATATGCTACGAATGGGCGCCGTTCAGTTTAAAATTATACCTTTTACATGCTGAAAATGCGGCCTCTACACACCAGAAATGGGCCTCTTCAGTCAGAATGGGCTCTGGTGCTCAGAGTGGGCCCTCTGGAGGCCGACGTGGCCCTACGGAGACCAGAGTGGGCTCTCTTGGAGGCAGAATAGGTCCTCTGAGGTCGAGGACAAATGCACTTGCGATTTTTGTTTGACAACGGGTGAAATTCGTTAAGAGTGACTTCGATCGGCTCTGGGCCCCCTTAAGCGCTTATTGGGCCCCTTCGAGGCTCAGGGGTGGGGTATGTATCCCCCTCTGTATCCACCACTGATAACCGTCATGATGCGATTTCTAACGCCAAGTGATGATAATAATTAAGTTAAGTAGCATGAGAGCATCCATCAGCTAAAACCGTTGCGCCACTTTTCTTGTGATCGTCATTACTCCCGTGACCTGACCTGACCATAACTTTTTCTTTCTGTGGTCAAAGAAATGTTCCCAATTAATCTGTTCCTAGCTCAACTACAAAATTGATTGATGTCACTCGAAGGAATCGGAAGTTATGGAGAATAAATACAGGGACGAAGACGACACTTTGTGGCATCCCTGCATTGCTATTAATGCATATTGTAGCGTTTTTTCTTTTTTCGAGGTGGTAGGGGGTTTTTGAAAGAGAACCGAAATCGATGACCACGTCCTTTTTTAAGGTCCATGGAACAGGTTCTGACAGGCTTTTTTTCTATTTTCGAAAAAGTCCATTTTATAGTACACCCCTACTATAGCTGAGAAACGGCTGGACCGATAAGTTGAAATTTAATGTGTGGCTTGAGACTACATCACTGGCAATGCTGTACAGGTCAAACTCTGGGTCACACTGCACATGTTTACGTGCACCCCTGTTCCGTCCGAGAAATTCCCTAAAAAATAAAGTTGCAATGCTGGACCTTTATCTCGGCAACCAAAAGTCGCAAGGACACGGGCTGAACACAGATGTTTAGAGAAACGATCCACCCTACGTATGCACTGGCTATATACTGAGTGTCGATTAGCAGCGCGTGACACGTGCAAAGTTACTGGCTATACAAGCGCAAAGCGGCAAATTCATGGTTTATGACGTCACGATTTAAATCAGTGCTTGGCACCTATGGGACGTGAAGCGATGAAAACGCACTTATGTGTAGACCAATGTACCGTCTCTAAAATGCATGTGGAAATTTAGATTTAAATGCAATATTTATATGCAAAACCCGCCTATAATATACATTTTGCCGATTTTCAAATATGTCCTTAATAACACCATACAAATGATGCAGCTGTAAAACGTAATAAAATCCATCCATTACTCACATTCTTGTTTTGCTTACGAACATGAAGCTTATAATTGCAAGTTTAAAAGAACGCTGCAAAACCTATTTAGTTCAAAGTATCGATTTAATTCGGATTTATTTGCGACGACAAAGCAACACATAGCGAAAACAATTGTATAGCATGCTTTGCACAAAACCAACCTCCTTAGGGCGCATACGAAATTAACGCGGGTTTATTCGGGCTCGCTCGTCCCTCGCCGTTTAAGGCGTCTTACTGGTTGTATGGACTATTTTACATTGTAACTCGATCGTGATAGCCATTGTACCATCTGGGCTCACTAAGGTAAAGTTAATGTCAAGCGCTGGTAAGCTCAGTGTCAACATAATAATTATATAAAAAGATATGTTCATGGAGCAGTTTTGCCTACGAAATGCAGTGGTGACGTTTATTTGTTCGTAGCTAGTCATAAGAAACCGAAAAAATGCGTCATGAGGTAGTAACTAATTATTTATGAGTCATAAGTCCCTAAAAAATGATGACACTGCTTTTTTAAATTGCCTGTAAGTACCTATACGTGGTTCTGTAACACATGTTTTTTAGTCTTTGTAAATTTTGATTTGTTGTGCATGTTCGCTTTTTAATATTATTGTTTTGGGTCAAAAAACAAATTATTAAATATTTCAGTTGATTATTCTCTAGCCCTTGCTATTCGCTTTTTATTATACAAAATTTACTTTGGCTTTTCCCATCTGTTCAAATTTTGCAGATTTTTCGTCAAACTCGTGTGTAGTGACGTCACTAAACTCGTTATATGTCACATTTTCTCAACGAAATTGCTTCATTTTTGAACCAAATGCGTTCAATTGATGTCGAAGAACGGATTCAAAGTTTCACGTTGTTTGCACCATTTTTTTATCTATTGCAAAAGTTCGTCACGGGGCGTTATTCGCCCCTCACAACTCCATGGTCAGTTAAGTAATAAGTATATACCATGAGCGTGCACTGTGCAGCTTCTTAAGGAAAACAAATACGTAGTGCAGACTACAAACCATCATGGCTGGGTTGCCTTTTGACAGCTGACACGTCTCACACGGCAGGTTCTGGTTGTCAGCAGCCGTGGGTATCTTCTGCTGTGACGTCATGTCGGGGCAAAACAACGGCACGGTGTGCTTCACCGTCGATGGCCAACAGCACCGAGGTAAGGCCACTCAGCACCGAGGTAAGGCCACTCAGCACCGATGTAAGGTCACTCAGCACCGAGGTAAGACCACTCAGCACCGAGGTAAGGCCACTCAGAACCGAGGTAAGGCCACTCATCACCGATGTAGGGCCACTCAGCACCGAGGTAAGGTCACTCAGCACCGAGGTAAGGCCACTCAGCACCGAGGTAGGGCCACTTAGCACCGAGGTAAGGCCACTCGGCACCGAGGTAAGGTCACTCAGCACCGATGTGAGGTCACTCAGCACCGAGGTAAGATCAATCAGCACCGAGGTAAGGTCACTCTCAGCACCGAGGTGAGGTCACTCTGCACCGAGGTAAGGTCACTCAGCACCGAGGTAAGGTCACTCAGCACCGAGGTAAGGTCACTCAGCACCGAGGTAAGGTCACTCAGCACCGAGGTAAGGTCACTCAGGACCGATGTAAGGTGCACCGATGTAAGGCCACGCAGCACCGAGTTACTGTCACTCAGCATGAGCTCCCCAGCCACCTGGTCTTGTTTAGATATGTTGGATATAATAAGTTCCCGTTAACTCACGTTTGGTGCGATGTCATCAGCAGTTATGTCCGATTTTACAGACCTTTCTCAGTTCACTGTTATCTCAGCTTCACCTCTGATTTCGAACAGCGCTGCGGAATCAGACTATGAATGTGATTACAAAATATATGTGTTTTTTGTAAGAACACCTGTACGATACAGCATGTGTAAATAAAATGATAAATGTCGGTTTGTTGGCGCAGATAGAAATTAATATCCTTTGTTCCAACTCGGTTTGAAGACATTAGCGGGCATCATCTCGATTTCATGTGGCAAATGCACTGTGTACCTGCTTGTACTGGGCTCACTTTACTGACAGTCCGAAGCAACGAGTGTCGAGTGGGTCTCTGTGATTAATCACATTTATCTGATTAGCCTATTGCCACCCATATCTTGAGACAGACCGACAGCGCGTGCCGTCCACGACATCTGCTTCGGCTGGCTATCTCAGTGATAACACCCGGTGGACTTGACATAGGGCGACGCTCCCAATGAACTTCTGATAGATAGGCACATACGCTAGACACAACAAAGTCCACCGGATTAAATGTACAATATTTACTTGTGTTCTGAAGTTTTGTGTCTAGTGGGTAGGTTTTCAAATAATAATTAAACGTTTCTGAGCGGCCAATATTATCGAAGGTCGATATTAAAATTGGCTATTGGCACACCTTATTGCGATGATAATTCACTCACTCACGCACTCACTCACTCACTCAAACACAGCACATATCCTCTCTCTCACTCTCTCTCACTCTCTCCATCTCCCCGGCAGTGCGTGATGGCGCCGCGTCGGATGCCTCAGTGGACACCGTCACCGCCTCCACCTCGCTGGCTGACTACCTGCGGGAGCAGTGCGGCATGCGCGCCACCAAGGTGATGTGTCGCGGAGGCATGTGCGGCGCCTGCGTGGTCACAGCGCGCATCCCGAACGCCGCCACGGGAGAGACAGAGGTGCGCGCCGTCAACTCGTGCCTGGCGCCGGTACACAACTGCGCCGGCTGGGAGGTGGAGACGGTGCAGGCCATCGGCGACAGGAAGACCGGCTACCACCCGACCCAGTCGCGGCTGGCGCATATGGACGGCAGCCAGTGTGGCTACTGCAGCCCTGGCATGGTCATGTCCATGTACAGGTACGCCATGGTATAGTCGTGTTTGGTGATGGGTCGACTTTGTCAATACTGAATGCTAAATCGATGTTTATAGTCATTTTGATTGGCGCGGGTTGGAGCTTTGGACTCACAGCGCGATAATTTGCGGCGTGTTGTTGCGCTCCGCGGCCGGTCTGTTGTCTGACTAAAACTGACAGGCTACCAGTCTTCTGCCAGTCTGCTGACTGTCTGCCCCTGCCGCCAGTCTGCTGGAGTCTGGTGATGAGGTGACGCCTCAGTCAGTGGAGCGACACATGGACGGTAACCTGTGCCGTTGTACCGGCTATCGGCCCATCCTGGCTGCGTTCAAAACGTTCGTACCGGACGCCGACGACAAGACCAAGCAGATCATCAAGGATATCGAGGTGAGGCCAGCTGCGGCTTAGTTATGGTTATTTGGTGCGGCATTCAGATACTGCGGGATCAGAACAACTCCCATTTAGCGCATGCGCACTATAATTTACTATTAGGAGCGTGATATTATTTGCCGTACGGGCTACCACGTTCGTTTGATATTATGCATGAGGCCAGGTGGGCAATATTCAGGAGAGATATGGTATGTTCGATTAACGCTGGATGACAACACCGGGTGTTTTATATGATACAGCCTCGGAAATTGAGCCGTGCCGGGAAATTTATTCGTGAAGCGACCGGATGATATTGGTCAGGGGCGTACTGTATACAGGAATAGCAGACGCGGATCCAGGATTTCGGTCAGGGGGGGGGGGCGCCACATACAAAAAGTTGTGCCATATGGGCGCGCTATGGGCGCGACCCGGAGGAGGAGGGGATGCGCCCCCTAGAACCGCGCCTGAATAGATCATGAGTCATAAAGACCCACAACCAGATTTGTTTTTCCAACATTAGTGGTCTTTGCCCTGCAGTGAATTTAAAAGACGCCAACTTAGATATTAGCTTCCCCTCGACCAACTATCAGAATCGCATCAATGCTCTAAATCGGAGCTAGTAAACGAAATGGGAAGTAGCTTCTTTAGGCTCCGATTTAAGACAGCTTGAGCCCAGAATCTCCTTGAACTGGTCTTTGAACATGCCTCTAAGAGACGATCACGTGTTTATTTTAATACACAGAGTATGAGATTTAGCTCAAATTCCCGTGAATCTTACTTCGCCCTCGATTGGAGCTTATAAGGAACCTCACTGGTTCTCGGAAGGCAGGTTCGAGTCGCTTCGGTATTTTATTATTTATTCCGACCGGGATAACCTTTCTTTCTGCTGCAGCGGCCACAAACAGGTCTTTTATTTATTTATTTATTCACGCGTATCACCAACGGGAAAAACACCCAATAACAGGCGAAGTCATCATATAACAATTAAAGCAGAAATAAAATTAAAAACAAAAAATAAAAATATGCATACAAAATATAATAAAACAAAATAAATGTACACAAAAAGGGCGATGAAGTATACGATGGTACTTACAATGAATGATGAGGTGGGTAAACTCGTAGATGATGGTCAATGTGCCTATGTATTATACCTTATCACGTATCCTACCACATGCCTTTTGTATTAGCTAAAGCTGTCGCTGAATACTTCTGTGGTCCCCTGACATTTATTGCGAAAGGTCAGATAAATAGTTAAAAACAAAATGGACCAGCCGTGTTCTATCAAACTCTCCCTTCCAAATTCTGCCTGTCAGCTGAAATTACACGAAACAAACGACGTCTATATTCGAACTAGGACACTGTACCATATCACAAGCTCCGTTGAGTACACCATAACTCTTAGATTGGCGTTCGATATACTAGCCCAGCAGCCCTTGTCTCGCTGTAGTTTTATCTATGACATATCAGCTGAGCCTGTTGGGACCTGCCACCGGCTGTTAAGATGAGATGAGAAGCAATAACTTGTTACGGAACCTACTCATCTGGAGCCGACCCCTACTCTTCAGGACCATATCATCACCAACGTAGACGGACTGAACTCGTTTTGTTTTATCTTTAATCAACAGAGCCAATTTCTGATCACCTTACCACTGTGCAAAGCTTTCCTGTTGTTAACCCTATTAGCGTGGGGGGAGGTGGTCGTCCCCCTGAAGTTTTTGCGTACAGTTTATTACACATTTAAAGGGAAATTATCACCTTTTCCAACACAAATGAAGTTATGACATGAAATCATAGACGAGATACAAATATATTGCAAATTCATCACATATTGCATGCAAATATTCCTACCGAAATATATTTCAAGTTAAAGGTTAACCCGGCCGAGGCCGGTGCTCGGCGCCCACTCCCGGGCCGGGAGGGGTGTTAGACACCTCCCCTTCTAACTCGGCTCCTAGGGACCTAGACATAAACCAAAATACCGTATCGAGAGCTCGTCCAAAAGGATTTGGAAACCTATTCGTTGGAAATTTCTCAGTCAATATTAGAGTCCCAGAGGTCATCAAAAGGTCAAATTTTTCAAAAATTTCCCAAGATTCTAGACATATTCTCCAGATATCCCAAAATATCTCGGAAATATGAAGCTAGGATAAATCATGTAAGAAGCATTTAGATAGCTATTTAATTTGCAATCGCATGTATGTTCCTCAAATTCATTCATGTCATGGGTGGGATCCAAGGTTTCAATCAAATGTCATTAAAGCAGTTTTGGTAAAATATGTTTCCCTGAATAGCTTACAAAATGACACATTAACTAAATTTCAACACTATTCGTGTTTCTCTCGTCAGACGCTTTGAAGACATATACATGATGACCCTCGTAAGGTCAACTTCAAAAATTTGACCTCAGTCAAGTCATTGGTGGACCAGATTAGGTCATGTTGCATATGGGCGACCGCGGACAGACGATACAAATACATGGTGTAACGCTCGTCTCTACTTCATTATATCAGAAGTTATAGCAAATCATTTGCTGATGACCTCAATGACCTCAGATGACCTGTATAGGTCTTTTAGAAGCCAATCGCCACCTAGGTCATTCAGAATGAGCTAAAAAAACATATTCTAAAAATCAGCCTGATGCCAATGCATACTTTCAGAATTAAGGAGCATCTGTTTATTTTCCCATTCACTTATAATGGGATCAGGAATTGACCTGGACCTTGGTCACGATATCGAAAAAATCCGAGATATAACAAACTTTAGATAGTCATGCTTCTTATGAAACCCTGTAAAGTACGAAAACCCAATCCGCTAAAAACTGTGGCTTGGTGGATCACAAACTTTTTCGGAGGTGGGGGTCACATTGACCTAGCCCTGATGACCTGACCTGACCATGACATTTATTGTCAAAAACTTTTTTTTGAAAGCTGGACAAAAGATGATTCGAACAGGCTACTTTGAAAATTTGGCGGCGCTACGCGCCGCCGTTTTCCCGAATCCAGGAAAAAACCTGAGGGGGGGTGTCTTAAACCACCCCCCCCCGGCCCGGCCGCGGGTTTAATGAGCGTTTCACACTTTCAATGACCGGTACTTGCAGCCTGCTTGCAAGTAGGTACTTTTGGATCTAATCAAACTGCGGGCTTTTCCCGCATTATTTTCTTACGCAATAAAGTGGAAAATATATTTCAAATCCTGCTTGCTTCGATAATATGACCGGCGATCCTATACATTTGATAGCCATTGTATAAACAATCAAACCAAATTAGCAGTTTAACTTGGCCCCCTATCGCGGCCTAGTTGCACTAGTTTTGAAATTGTTTCATAAATTGTCAGCATTACAAGCTTTGTATCTGTCAGTATACATAAATATGGTTTATATTATCATTGCAAGAAATCAGTTCCCCAAAAAACACTCGAACAAACAATTAAAACATTAAGCTTTTTTTAGTATATTTTATAGCCTATATATTATTTAATATATATATATATATATAATATATATATATATATATATATATATATATATATATAATATATACTATATAATTTAGTTTGAAAAACACACATCGGTAGAAAATTGTATGATCTTTCAGATGGCTAGTTATTTCGAAATGTCAAAATTTCAATTGTTAAAATCCAAAATTTGTTAAAAACTTATTTTTGTTTCAATGTTTTTTATGAGATTTGAAAATAAAACAGAACTTATGCAAGAGAAGACATGCAAATAGATATATTTTGAAATTTTTAGTTCGATGTTAAAATATTTGATAATCTGAAGTCAGGTCAAATGCTAACCTTCCATTATAAATATATGGTGAAAAATGCAAAATCATTATGAAACACGTTATATCAATCAAATAATTTCAGTATCATGTCATCATAGGTCATACCTTCATACCTTGCATTATAAATATATGGTGAAAAATGCAAAATAATTATGAAACACGTTATATCAATCAAATTATTTCAGTATCATGTCATCATAGGTCCTTTCTGATGACCAGATACCGTTCTTATAAAAAAAATCGAGCCACCGGCTCGATTATTTTTAAAGAATGGCTTCAGGACTGGATATTTGCTATGTTCGAGCACAATGTATGATATCAACATTGTATTGGGCTTTGCTGCTACAAATAGAGGCACTATTTCGACGCTAAACATCTCCTGC
>VOPJ01003300.1:0-15354 GCA_014673585.1 Semibalanus balanoides
ACCTCTGGTAACCTCAATTTTGACCTGACCTAAGAAAAGACAGTTATACTTTCGATAGAGCTTGTATTGAGCTATCTAATGACTATTTCCGTTTGTCGCTACGTAGCGTAGTTTTCAAAATTTCAGGGGGAAAATTACCTCTAGCAGTTCGTGTTCGGCGCTGACCCCCTCATGCAGTCCGTGGGTTAGTTAGGTTAGGTGTGGTTAGGTGTGGTTAGGTGTGGCCAGGTTAGAAGTTTTGACTTGAAAGTTTTTATTTTATAAGTGTTGACGCTTGTAAGTTTTTCATTGGAAGTTTTGTAGCATTTTTTTGCATTGGAAAGTTTTTGATGGTTGGAAGTTTTGACGCTTGGAAGTTTTGACGCTTGGAAGTTTTGACGCTTGGAAGTTTTGACGCTTGGAAGTTTTTTTTGACGCTTGGAAGTTTTGCCATTAGAAGTTTTGTCGTTTAGAAGTTTTAGGATTGGAAGTTTTTCATTAGAAGTTTTAGACGCTTGAAGTTTTATTCTTTAGAAGTTTTGACTCTTTGGGAAAGGTTTTTGCTTGAGAAGTTCTGGCATTTAGAAGTTTTGACGCTTGGAAAGTTTTTTCGTTAGAAGTTTTGACTGTTGGAAGTATTGTCGCTTGGAAAGTTTTTGCTTTAGAACTTTTGTCGCGAAGAAGTTTTTTGCATTGGAAGTTTTTTTCTTTAAGAAGTTTTGTCTTCTGGAAGTTTTGGCATTGTAAGTTTTGACGCTTAGAACGTTTTAGAAGTTTTTGCATTGGAAGTTTTGACGCTTGTAAGTTTTGGCATTGGAAGTTATTCATTAGAAATTTTGACGCCTTGGAAGTTTTTCATTAGAGAAGTTTTTGACGTTAAGGAAGGTTTTTACGCGTAGAAGTTTTCTCCTATGGAAGGTTTATGCTTTGGCAGTTTGACGTTGGGAAGGTTGCATTAGAAGTTTTGACGTGGAACCGTTGACAACAACGGCGACAGCAGTTTCGAGGACTGCTCCAAGATGGCGGCCGCTGTTACGTACTCTCGGGACCCAGCTATCCTATCTAGTCCTTTATATCTATGATAAGACAACTCGGCCAATGGGGGTCGCAGGGACAATGCTTACCATTGCGCTTATATATGAAGTTGTTGATCGAAACAAGAGCGCCATACACGCCACTAGTAGGATGCAGCCATATCCTGGTATATTATTCCAGATCTGGATGTGGCCTTCACTTTTTGGTATGGTTTTTAGTCTTTATAGTATATTTCTAGTGTATACCAAAACAAATTTTTTGAGTACCCAGTGTATAGTGCCCTGGTTATCTCCATCAAACTGATTTTTTTTTTAGAATATCGTGAAAACAACAGCGCGCAGCAGCGATAAATCTAGCGTAACTGTTAGGAAACCAATTACCCACAACCAACCTTCCAGAACGGTTGGTTGAGTCAGTTTGTGGGGGGGGGGGGAATCCCAGAAAGTCTCGCACAATTCTGAAAACTTATCGGATTTCGTTTGCCTATGCATCAGTAACCGATTTAAAATAAACATTCCTTTGTAAAAGATGTCTATATTTTCTTTACCTCCGGATATGTGTCAAATTTGCACCAATTTCAAATGGTTTGGGGAGAGAAGGGGTACCCCTTTCCCCCTTCTGGATCCACCCATGCCCACGTTGTGATAAATATTAAGCCTCTGGTCGTCTCAGGTTAGATCAAATGTGACTTCACCTCCAAAAATGTTCGTGTTGTGAACTTGTGATAAAGCTACAGGTTTTGACCAAATTATTTTTTAATTAAAAGGATGTTATCAGGAAATAAGTTGCCTTCATATCGTAAAAGTATATCGAATGTAATATCGGTGATATAAAGTCAGATCATTTCCGTGGCCTCATTGCCTATAGGTCAATGGGAGAATGTAGAAGCGCTTCCTATTCAAAGAATATGCATTACATCAGGTCAATTCGCTCAGGACCAAATTATGTTAGCTCATTCATGATGACCCATGTGCAATTGTTGCTTAGTAACCACTGCAATTTCAGCAAAGGTCACCTGATGACACCTGCACTTTTTGCCGAAAACTCATGATGGAAAAGAGATAGAGACATAATAGAGTCGGGACACATCTCCCTACATGCGGTATGACCAGGGGCGTCGCCACGATATTTGAAGTGGGGGGGGGGGAAAGTTGTGGGGGGGGAGGTGCATAGGGGTTACTGGTGGATCCAGCCGTCGGTTTGGGGCAATGTTTTGGGCAAAAAGGTACCCCATTTTTGTCTCCCCGGATTTGGGACGGTCACCTTTTTTTGGTATAACAGTTTAAAAAGCATTAAAAAAACGCAAAAGCGCAATACTTTGTAGCATACATGCTGCGGAATAGACACATATAAGTAGTAATAGCTAATCTCAAACCGACTTTCGGGGGTGTCGCCGAAGTTTTTAAGTGGGGGTCAGATGAAATGACGAAAAAAGCTTCTTTGCAGCATGTTAATATCATGACACGTACTCAATGTTTACTTACTTGATTAATGGTTGGTGCGATATTCCGCAGGCATGGCGATGCTACAACAAAAAGGTTAAGCGATGCTCTCCTGGTCACTATATCGATGTTAGTTTTTAAAAGCGCGTCCACGAAGCGGAGCTCGCGAAATTTTTTACGGTTGCTGATAAAACCCAGAAATATAGACGGTGGGCCTCCGGCCTTGTAGATTTTAAGTCAGTGGCGGCGGAACGCTTCTGGGCAAGGGGGGCACTTTGATTTCACTCCCCAAATTTCAACCCTCAGCACAAATGTGAAATGTTGCTGACCAGGGTGTTTGGGGGGGGGGGGTGGAGTCGGGTCGTCAGCAGCGTCGTATTTTATCTAATGTAACCCAGCCAGCAATCCCGATCCGATCCCAAACGGGATTTCCGGCAGCCACCCCGGTCGGGATCGGGTCGGGATCGGTTCGGGAAATGAGACACTTCGTACCGGCTGAAGCGGTCCGGAATTCCCGACTTTGCCCGTACGTCCGCTTGGGAAGTCCCGCACGTTTCCCCAGCCACGAATGGCAAATACACATTGAAAACGTGTCATCCCAATCGGGATATCCCAACCTGCCCCGCCCGGCCGGTCCGGGAATAAATCGTCAATGGCATTGGTGCGATAGGCACGGATATTTCACCAAACGACGTTACCATACGTCACCAATGTTCAGGAACTGCCATAGTTGGTAGAAGTTAAGAAATCGTATTTTTATTATATTTTTTTAGGAAGACTGCTTCGGTCCGTTTGGACCATTCTGCGGTCATGGAACGAAGGAGACAGTGTGAAGTGGGTCATAATGAAACGCCGACCGGGCAACCGCCCCATAGACAGGTCCTTCCCCGCAAGACGAAGCTGCGAGGAGGGTCCACGCCATGGCGACGGCCACCGCTCCCGGAGACGGTTTGAGGCTGTTTATATATACTCTGGTTTGAGGCCGCCACATGCTCGGTCGCCAGCAGCCACCATCAGTCAATGACCAGGAGTTGGTGTAAATTTATAGGGATCTGGATGATCGAAAATTTGAATCAAAGCACACATATCATAAATGAATGCACAAAACGAAGGTAGTTAAAGAAAACAAAGAGTGATAACGATGACGAGTGATGAGCAATAAAGACAATGACGAGCGACACTTGAGTAGCGTGGTACGAACAAATTGTATAAATGGTCGCGAGGCACGATACACGAAATAAATGTCGATAAATAGCAAAAGACATAACGCGAGCGGGATGGCACTGCTGAACGCCATCTGGCGTTGAACCAAGGCACTGCTCCTTCAGCAGAGGCCGCATGGTGTGTGTCAAAGACGCTACAGTGTNTTAGAGAGAACAAAGAGTGATAACGATGACGAGTGATGAGCAATAAAGACAATGACGAGCGACACTTGAGATGCGTGGTACGAAAAAGTGTGTAAAAGGTCGCAAGGCATGATAGACGAAATAAATGTCGATAAATAACAAAAGACATGACGCCCACGGGATGGCACTGCTGAACGCCATCTGGCGTTGAACCAAGGCACTGCTCCTTCGGCAGAGGCCGCATGGTGTGTGTCGAAGACTCTACAGTGTAACGGTCTTAAGCGATTACATAATTATAAGCGTATACAAACACAACGGTCTTATGTGATTACATAATGTCACTACAATGCCCAGGATCCCTACGACCCACCCAGGCTACTCATGTCAAAACTTGGGGGAATGATTGCGCATTGCCGAGGGACCAGACTGGGGGAGGCTCCTACTTTCAATGTATCCACCCTCGGCCCCTTTGAAACATATTACGGATTTCAGAATTAATGTCTCGACAGGAGGGACTGAGGTCAGGACCACGGTTATTTTGGTCTTGTCCATATGCCCTTACGAAAATCGCCGAGTGCCGCGTTCCTGCCATAGTATAAATCCGCGGATCGTGACGGCGGATACCTACTTCGATTTTCCCACGCAACTCCCAACTCTGGCGATTGGGAAAACAATGGAAATCCCAAGCTTTTCCAAAGTTGGGTTTTGTGCGGGAATTCCCAATCATATCCCACTGATGAGGATTCAGACAGGCTGGGAAATCCCAACATACCCCAATCGTCACCCAGTCTGATTCGGAAATGCATGGGAAAGCCCAAATGTGCCCAACCCGATTGGGAGAAGGTGGGATTTCCATAGCTCTTCCCAAGCTGTCCCAATATGTACCCAACCAAATTGCTGGCTGGGTAAAAACAAAATTTTCAAAGATAACGGTAAAAATATTAGCAAACTGCATATGGGCCGTAGTATTCTATGACCATGCATATGGAAGATTCCCAAAACAACTTTCAAAAAAATATCACCGTTTTTACTGACTTATGGCTTCCAGAGCATGAATAACTTATGAAGCATATTTTAGATTGGGTTTTGGTATCAGAAGTATGAAGTATGAGGTGTGATAGGCCTTTGCATCGGCTTACGTCTTGATATGTTACGTTGCAGTAATATAGCAAAAATTCAAAATATTTATATTTATGCTTCTTTTTTATTTTCAGCTTGATTGAATTGAATTGTCTTAGTCTTCAGTAGCAAATCTGTTTTTTCTGTTTTCCAATTATATGATCAGATGCGACAAAATAAACGTCGCCACTGCATTTTCAGTAAAAAATGATCCAGAGCCATACCTTTGTTATTAATATTGAGCTACTTCGAATTTTGACAAAGTGTGACTTGATCTTAAAAAGGTGATTTGTATGGATGGTTTTCCGAGGTCAGAACCGACGCTAAGCAAAGCTTGTTGCACAGGTCCTGACCTCACCACCTGATCGCGGAATTCTTGTTGGCCGGCATAATTTAGAAACGGAAGTTTTGCGTGCCCGACATACCTGGACAGTTGACAGGGACACGCTCTGCCCTGCTCACTGGCGTCACCTGACCTTTAGTGCGACCGCTGCCACTGGCCGCAGGCCATCCCAGCCAGGAGCAAATAACGATCGCCGAAGCGACTCGAACCCGGGATGCCACTACCGGGATAGGTCAGAAGTTCAGCGCTCTCCCACTGAACTACAGGGGCGGACAAAAACCTTGACCTGAGCCTGACATCAATATCACTCAAATAAGGTCAGGTGATAGAATGACTTTCACTATCGAATGCTACGTGTAAAATATCCCATACAACATGTGTCGCAAGACTTTTGTCGTAGCTTATAGTGATAGTTACTTTTTGTGACCTGACCTTGACCTTAAACTTTGCCAAGAAATATCACTTAAGCTCAAATGGGATGTATAATATATCTTTGAGAGCACTGTGGGTGATTATGGTTGCAATCAGAGGCTTTGGATGGAAAGTATGGCTTCTTCACTCAATTATCTCGGTTTTGGTTCCGCTTAGATACTGACAGTGAAGTCGCTGAAAATGAGTGTCATTTGGAGAAGATGGTGAGCGCGTGAGGATGTATCTAGCAGAGCTTGCGTAGGTGGCCAGCGTTGTCGTCTGCTGCGGATTGTTGTGGAAGAGTGACGAGGGGGCGTTTAAGCGCCCCCCCGCGACACCCCGAGCAGTCAATGCATTAGGCTAGACCCAGTGCGAATATGGGGTGTTGAGAGAGGTGTGTGTGAGTAGCGCTGTGAGCAACTCATTGATATGGAGGCATTTTTTACTGTAGTGCGTGGTGCGGATATCTCTTGCAATGGCTTGCTAAGTTCCTCGGGTTAATGACATATACTGAGCTCGTTGGACAAGTATATTAAGCCTACTGCTACGCCGTAAAGGCTCTTCAAGGCACAGTTTATTATTTATATTACATAAGTAGAACTATAGTCGCTGAGGCCTTATCGGCAGCTCCGAGTTTCGTTTGACGTCATAAAAGCCCTAATCGGAGGTGCACTTACCCAGTGAATCTATTTTAGGAAATATGTCCGGCAGTAACCACGATTATCTTCGGCACCTCTTGCTATCAAATGCAACATGCTTTCCAAATCGAATAGTCAACAAATGGCTAACAATTCCGGGTAGTTGTGCTTTTCTAACGTTGCAAAGCACATAAGGCTCTAAAAATACCGATTTGTTTAAAATCAAAACAAATGTTTAAACATTTTCCCTGTGAGGGTATGGTTACTGAATGAAGCCCTGACAGCGTCCAAAACGTGCACTTCATCATTTTACCTGCGACCTGCTTGAGGTTGTGCTAAAAGTAGTACCCTCATTTTTTCTTCTTCAATAACTCAAAAATGCGTACATTTATCTATACTAGATTTGCAGTACCGTTTTCCACATTAATGCCTCTTCCTCCTACACAAACACAATTAATCTTCTGTTAGCACTTTTGAGAAAACCACTTTTTAGTGACGTCAAGGCTAGGCACTTTTGGTGGAAAAACGATACATTATTAAATAATTGTAGAAAACAGACTTCTGAAGCAAATTGCAAACAACAAACTTCAAAAAAAGGAAATGACATCATTTGATCTCATATTTCCAAAATTTATGTTTTTGATTCCTAAAGATAAACATAAACTATCTGAAAAAATTATCTCAAAATCATTTTTGAATATTTTTTAAGAACACATTTTTTTTTTAAAGGGATACATATGAGAGCAACAAGCATGGACGATACCCAAACCAAATTTCAAAGCAATATCTATATGTATTTGTCACTGACTTATGCCTCCCTAAGTAATAATAGCTCATGACATAATTTAAGTCACGTTTTTTTTTACTTCCACTTACTAAAAAATGCTACTTCTTTCTAAAAATAAATGGCATCGTTTTAATACTAAGTATACTGCAAATAAATAGCACCGTTGTATTCTCACCGAAGACAAGGCCTGGACTAGACTCTCCTTGTCGATTCTCACCTCACTTCAACCAATTTCACATCCCTGTACTTAATGCTGACATGACTTTTCCTTTAATAAGGGTCGGTGTGAAATCAGCTTAATTCTATAGAATTATACGTGTAAAATAGTCAATAAGTCATGTGTCACATGATTTTCGTGGACTTTTTGCCATCAGTGACCTTTTGTGACCTGATCTTGACCATGATCTTTGCTTACAATTTTACTTTTGCTTATACGGGAGATGCTTTATACCCAAGAGCTCAAATACCTCAGTTTTGACCTTCGACCTGACTGTGACCTGACCTTTGACCTTGAAAACCAAACGTAAGCATTCATGAGATTTAGCTCGTTGAGGCCTTTTGATCTCCACCTTGCGCGTCTCGCTGCGATCATTAGTTCGGAAGATAGCAGGGGTGCTATTTTTAGCACCCCAGAGGGTCGCGTATGGTGAAATACCCAAGGTTCTTATAGATAAGGTTGCGGATTTAACCATGTGATCAAATTGGCACAACAAGTAGGGGATCTAAACCAAAGAAGAACATCTCAAGGCAGGTAGCACACCTATGCCCACTATATGACATTTACTGAAATTAAATACATTATATATGATAAATTCCACATTTTATTGTAAGAAAATCAGTTAAAAAAATAAAATATTTATTGTATTTGGATAAAATAAAGAAGACAAATCAAGCACGTCCTTATAAAAAATGCATTCTTGAAATATTATGTATGGATGTCTAAGTATTCTTCTTTAAATGGGGCCCAAGCCGCATGTTTTAGAATCGCAACCAAGTTGAGGAGAAGGATGGTACTAAGGAAGACATGAGTCAGTTAAAAATATTGATAATAGCCGTTTTCATGACGGGTTATTTTGCGCGAAATGTTTTAAAACATTTTAAAATGTTTTGATTTTTTTAGGCATCGTCCATACTTGGTTCTCCAATATATCTTCCAGTTAACAAATGTACAAATGTTTGACCATTTTGATCTTATGTAAGTTTTCCCCCGAAAATCATTTTCATCATCACAAAATTATAATTTGCAAATAAATTAAAAAACTTAAAAATATATTGGAGAACAAAGCATGGACGATGCCCCTAAAAAAAAAAGCAATATCTACATTTTTAACTGATTTATGTCAAATTCATGTAGGATAATGCACCTGAAGTTTTGCGTTGATAGCGCTGTCTGCTTTTGAGCTATTGTAAAAATCCCTGAGGGGGGCAAAAGCGCCCCCCCCCCAGCCAATGGCAGATTAAGGCTGAAACACAGTTCATTTTGCGTTTCGCAAGCAAATCGTGTCTCGCAGGCAATCGTGTCTTGGGTCTAAATCGTTTCGTTTGAAAATCTTGTCTCGCACACAAATCGTGCGGAAAAGTTGAACTAGAGTCAACTTTCTCGCACGCGAGATAGATGTTGCCGCGAGACCCACGATTCAGGAGGCGAGATCTTTGCCGCGAGCTCGCAGTGAAGCCGCGAGATGCGAGACGAGACACGATTGGAAAGTGTTGCGTGTATTTCAACGGGAGCTGCGAGACACGATTTGCATGCGAGGGAGCTGTGTTTCAGCCCTTATTCTCTGCAGCCTTGGACGGGCGTAACCGGCACGTGGCTGACAGGCAAATCAATACAGCATCTCTTCACAGCCCCTACCACCAGTATACTCCAACTTTGTCCCAAAGGAATCGTGAATAATAGCTTGTTCTGTGGCGAGGCAAACACCACTGTCAGAAATCGCTCCGGCGGCTTTCGAAAACACCGCAATAATGAACGCAATCGACCGACGCACGTACTGACGGCGTGAGTGTGCTGCCCTCCGGCCGGGGGCGGCCGTGTGCTGCCCTCCGGCCGGGGGTGGCCGTGTGCTGTTTGCGTGATCCATCATCTGTCTGCGCTGTATCAACAGAGAATTATCCTCACTAAGAGAAGCAATTATTCTGCGATTAACCTTAATCCTTTGAATCTTTTGTGCTTGTATATTTTAGTGGGTCGATTCCGCTGTGGCAGTGTCCGCAAGCTAGACACCCTACAATAATTACAAGACGTTATACGTGCTGATGTGCATTCGTAGTCAGGGCCGTATAGCCAGTCACGAGGGAACGCCACGAGAACATTTCCGTTTTCTCTTTCATTGACGCTCAGTGGCGGCGGAAAGTATTTTCGGATGAGGAAGGGTGGCAAAGAAACCCAGGGCGCCCCCTCGGGCAAAGCGATCCCAGCCACAAAAAAAACGCGAGATGATATCTCCTCGGACTTAGGCCACAATATTGTTTCCAGTTAAACGCCTTTTGGGGCGATGACTGAGCTGGCGCGCCCTGGTAAAGCTAAAGCAGGTTCGAAATATTAAACGGTACATGACGTGAGCACACGTGAGCATTGACTGTCTCAATAATGAGTAACACATTCAACAGTTTTACCGTGGTTATACCTATTATGGATAGTTTTAGTAATGTTCAGCTGAATGGAGATGTAAAAAGTATATGCCGCTTCCCTGTGACAACTTACATAAAAACAATGACATGCATTTAAGTGAAATATTAACCTTTTTATGTATTTATCTGCATTTTTGTGTGACACATATGACATATATGGTTTCAAAATGATTGTGTTTCAATGTTAAAGTGAAATAAAAACCGTTGCGGTTTTTGGTGGTTTTGGTCAAATTTGGTCCACTTCAAGTGAACCAATCTGTTTAAAACTCATAACGGCACCGTTTGGTCCACGCCGGATTGAATGGAGAAAAAACACACGCAAATCAGTCCACAGTCTCGGAGCATGGGCTTGCCTGCACATTTATGCTGGAAGGTTTGGTCCAATTTGGTACCTTTTGGGTAGGCCAAACTGCATCAAACTCAAAACGGCACCGTGTTTGACCATTTTGAATCGAATGGTGAAAAATCAGCCAGATCGGCCCATATACTTTCAGAGCACGGGCTTGCTTGCTAATTTCGACGTTGTTTTAAACCCTCCCCTCTTAGAAGGGTGACAACATCCCTGATGGTCAATGAAACAAATCGCATACCTACACTAAATACGTCGCCGTCCTTGGCCAAGTTAATCCGCGAAATGCATTACGGTTTTCTGAAACGTTTAATGATTGATTATGAATAAGCGGTTTCGATAAATATTTCATGTGCGGTTTCAATAAATATTTCATGTGTGCCTTGTCGTATATTAGATAACTGTTTATTGAAAATTAATGGCAAAAACATATATTTTGTTTTAAGTCGTGAACACTTAATAGTTCGAGGTACGGGGCCAAGCTAAGCTGCCGATTTAAATCCACTTTTTGCAAATTCTTGTTTATTATTCATAGAAGTTTGGTACTTTGGTACATATTTGCAGAAGATAGAATATATGAAACATACGATATGCCTTCATGGTAAATAACAATGCGTAGGCAGGCTAATTGTCGCTCGTTCAGTGAATTCGTTAACAACTGCTTGTGAGTACCGACCGTTATAAGCATGGAACGCTTATCAACTTTAACTTGAAACAGGCGCTGAGGCAGCCTGTTTCAAGTAAACTAGCCCGGATTTCGTCCACGGGGGATCGGCGCCTGGAAATGGCCCCTTCCCGACCGTTGAAAGGGTCCCCTTCCCAAGCGTTGAAAGAGCCAAACAAAACGGATGAAAAGGCACGTTACAAGGATGGAAAATGCAGTGTGACAGGTATGACATTGGCCATACCAATTTTGGAACCAGCGACACAAATTTGATATTAGCTATACCATCTTCGAATAAAAACAAGACCTGGAACTCTCAAATAGATTGCGCAGCGCAGCGGCGCAAAAATTTTGAGTCAAAATTTTGAGTCCCCCTGGATATGCATTCTCATATATGCGTCGTATTGCGTATAGTGCGGACCTCTTAAAATGTTGTTGGCGTAAGCATTTTGGTGGGCAAAAAGACGTGTTTGCCACCCCCCGTTCGATGGGGGGTAACCTCCCCAAGCCCACCCTCCGCTTCCATCGCCACTGGTGGCGCTTAATATAATGACTAAATAAGTAAAGATGTTCATATAGGTATAACTCATCAGATTTTGGAACAGCAAATTAAGTTTGCATTCCGAGCACCACGGTGGAGATCCAACGTCCTCTCCCACTCGTAACTCGAACTCGTGCTGAGCTGAGCTGACACGCAAGGTGTGCTGTGATAGCAGGTATCTACTTAATTGATTGGCAGGTTTCTCCTTTCGATGGCTACGTCATTTTGTGTGAGTGCTGTCTTGTTGTATGTTGTCTTGTATGTCTTTTAAGTGCATCCAGAGGCGTAGCCAGGGTGTGCAAATGGTGCTCCTGCACCCGAGAGATTTTGATGGGCCCCTATGGCCGGCTGCAGCCACACGGCCTGGCGGCCGTCATTTTATGTTGTTGTAAAATACCATGAAAGAAGCAGATCCAAAGCTCTCTCACACAATACACACAAGGACCCTCCTAGTTTGTCCGAGAGCCCTATGATAAGGAGGAAGAGCCCTTTTGAGGGCCCTCTTAGGCCTAGAATGGTCCCTCTCAGGCATGGAGTGGGCCATCTCAGACCTGGAATGGGCCGCCTCAGGTCTGGAATGGGTCCTCTTAGGCCTGGAATGGGCCCTCTCAGGCCTGACATAATTGTATGGGGACTGCCCCCTTTTTGACGCCCCCTCCCTGCAACTGGATGCACCTGTCTCGAAAAATGCTGGCTACGCCCCCCTGAGTGCATCTGTCTGCGCACTTCCCTGGCGTGTTCTGTACCGTTCATCATCTGTTTTCAAATGAACCTGATATTAAGCCACTACGTGGAATGGTCTATTGACAATAAACTGAACTGAAACTCTCGGAGAGTTACGCTCTCTGCAGCAGCCTTACGACCATCGGAGATGACGCGAATCATATCAGGAACGTCCGACCGTGCCAACGTCCGACCGTGCCAACGTCCGACCGTGCCATCAGCCGCCGTCGAAACCTGAGCGTGTCGGCCGTTCCCCGCCGCCACTGCACCAGGAGCGACCAGCCGTGCCGGTCCGGTGGGCGGCGCGGCGGATTGGTGCGGTACGCACGCACTACCACGAGATCAGTCTGTATCGGCTATGGCGCCGCGCTGATACCACTTCTGTGGCAGTCAGTGCGCCGCACCGATACCCCTTCTGTGGCAGTCAGAGCGCCGCGCTGATACCCCTTCTATGACAGTCAGAGCGCCGCGCTGATACCCCTTCTGTGGCAGTCAGAGCGCTAACACCCCTTCTGTGGCAGTCAGAGCGCCGGCTGATACCCTCTCTAGACAGTCAGAGCGCCGCGCTGATTACCTTCTGTGGCAGTCATGCGCGCGCTGATACCCCTCTGTGGCAGTCAGTGCGCCGCCGATACCCTTCTGTGGCAGTCAGGCGCGGCTGATACCCTCT
This sequence comes from Semibalanus balanoides, assembly GCA_014673585.1. Classification (NCBI taxonomy): domain Eukaryota; kingdom Metazoa; phylum Arthropoda; class Thecostraca; order Balanomorpha; family Balanidae; genus Semibalanus; species Semibalanus balanoides. The sequence continues at coordinate 12,682 of VOPJ01003300.1, forward strand.
ATGACAAGTCAGAGCGCCGGCTGATACCCCTTCCTGTTGGCAGTCAGTGAGCCGCACCGATACCCTTCTGTGGCAAGTCAGCAGCGCCGCGCTGATACCCTTCTGTTGGCAGTCAGAGCGCCGCGCTGCTACACCCTTCTATGACAGTCCGAGCGCCGCGCTGATACCCTTCTGGAGTCAGCTGCGCCGCGCTGTACCCTTCTGTGGCAGTCAGTGCGCCGCACCGAATACCCCTTTGTGGCAGTCAGAGCGCCGCGCTGATACCCTTCTATGACAGTCAGAGCGGCCGCGCGATACCTTCTGTGGCAGTCAGTGCGCCGCGCTGATACCCTTTCTGTGGCGTCAGAGCGCCGCGCTGATAACCCTTCTGTGGCATCAGAAGCGCCGAAAAAACCCTTCTGTGGCAGTCAGAGCGGCCCCGTCCATCGTTCGGCTTCTGGTCGGTGGCTGCAGATACCGGCCATCGCCGTCAGTATTGATTCGCCGGCAACAGATTGATTATTGCAGCTCCGGAGGCCGACAATGACGCGTCCGCCCTGCCCGGGTAGGCCGGGCCGCTGATATGGGCCGCTGACGGGCCGACCACTCTCCCCAGGGCACGCCAGAGAGCGGCCCGCCGGCACAAGAGAGGGTTACGCCTTAATAGGCGGATAATGGCTGTGGATGGACGGCGCTGACTGAGCGGCGTTAGCCGGGGTAAGCCAGTGCCAACAGTTCAGTCATGTGGGGTCCACGGCTGCAGGGGTAAGCCAGTGCAACCAGTTCAGTCATGGTGGGTCACGGCTGCAGGGGTTAAGCCGAGTGCCAACAGTTCAGTCATGTGGGGTCCAACGGCCTGCAGGGGTAAGCCAGTGCCAACCAGTTCAGTATCATGTGGGGTCCACGCTGTGCAGGGGTAAGCCAGTGCCAACAGTGCAGTATGTGGGGTCCACGGCTGAGGGTAAGCCAGTGCCAACAGTTCAGTCATGTGGGGTTCACAGGCTGCCGGGGTAAGCCAGTGGCAACAGTGCAGTCATGTGGGGTCCACGGCTGCAGGGGTAAGCCCAGTGAAAGTTCAGTCTGTTGGGGTCCACGGCTTGCAGGGGTAAGCCAGTGCCAACAGTTCAGTCATGTGGGGTCCCGGCTTGCAGGGGTAATGGCCAGTGCCACAGTGCAGTCATGTGGGGTCCACGACCTGCTGGGGTAAGCCAGTGCAACAGTTCAGTCCATGTGGGGTTCAGGCTGCTGGGGTAGCCAGTGGCCAACAGTGGCAGTCATGTGCGGGTCCGGTGCAGGGTAAGCCAGTGCCAACAGTTCAGTCATGTGGGGTCCACGGCTGCAGGGGTAAGCCAGTGCCAACAGTTCAGTCATGGGGGGTCCACGGCTGCAGGGGTAAGCCAGTGCCAACAGTTCAGTCATGTGGGGTCCACGGCTGCAGGGGTAAGCCAGTGCCAACAGTTCATGTGGGGTCCACGTGCAGGGTAAGCCAGTGCAACAGTTTCAGTCATTGTGGGGTCACGGCTGCAGGGGTACAGGCCGTGGCCAACAGTGCAGTCAGTGGGGTCACGCTGCTTGGGGTAAGCCAGTGCCAACAGTTCAGTCATGTGGGGCCACGGCTGCTGGGTAACCAGTGCCAACAGTTCAGTCATGGGGGGTCCAGCGGCTGCAGGGGTAAAGGCAGTGCCAACAGCGCAGTCATGGGGGGTCCACGGCTGCGGGGGTAAGCCAGTGCCAACAGCTCAGTCATGGGGGGTCCACGGCTGCAGGGGTAAGCCAGTGCGTTTCAACAGGGAATTTGTGAGATTAGCCGTTTTCACGATGGATTATTTTGCGCGAAATGTTTTAAAACATCTTAAGATGTTTTGAATGTTTTAGTATGAAAGTTTTAGTATACTTATTCTTTCCTTAAACCTGCATATTTTTTAAAGGCGATTTTTGTCTTGAAATGTTCTCAGAATTTTGTAATGTGTGGTAAGAATATAGTATGTTAAATTGGCGTTGGTGGTATAGCGATAAATTATGATAGGTTAGCTGTGATGTTAGATCTTCGCCTACAGAACTTTGGCAGAACATTTGAACATCTCGGTCTCGGCACGCTATTGGTCGCTCGACAGCTAACCTGCGGCCCTTATCTATATGGACTCGCCTCCGCGATCTTTTCTAGCCGAAGTTAATGCGCCAGTGCGAAGGAGACCTGTGATTCCTGAGCTGCCAGATTGAGTAACTAATATGGCAGTATGCTAAACTGAACGAATGGACACTAGACGCATATTTTCTTTAGAAACGGACAATTTTGGATCATAATCTTGTAATGGCTCATTTCATGTTTCCATAACTCTAGAATAATTATAATATCGCTTAAATCAGTAACTTATTTTTCTTGGAATATATCGAATACTAAAACTTTCATACTAAAACATTTCAACATCTTAAGGTGTTTTCAAACATTTCGTGCAAAATAATCCATCGTGAAAAATGGCTAGTGTGCAGAAATTGGATCAATTTTTGTATGTTGACTGTAGTGTTTTGGAGTATATATAAATATTTGAAATGATCTGTATCCATGAAAGTGCATTTTTGTTTATTGTATCATACATTGTTTTAATTAAGCGCACTGAGTCACTAGATCTCCCAGAATTAACACGCTGGTGACTATACCGGGACTCACCGAAGTGTCTTAACGGATTTAATTTT
>VOPJ01003301.1:0-19469 GCA_014673585.1 Semibalanus balanoides
AGCCTGTACCAGACCAGCCAAAGATTCACACTAATCCACACCAGAGAAAACTGGCTTTTGAGTCACGTCATGTGCATTATATTGCCCTGGGTTTTTGTGTACTGTGGTCGCTCAGCTGTGTTTATATTTGTTTAATTTAAGTTGAACGTTTGAGTGTGGAAACCGGCTGGCTGGCTGGAGGGCTTGGACAGTGTCTGGTGACTGGTCTGAACAAGTCTGCATGCTGCACCTGCACCTCATCTGCATGCCACATCTGCACGCTGCCTGCTGAAACCTGGTTGTAAGTACTGCTGGTCACTTCTATCCCTTCCTTTGTGCTGGCCTGCCTTGCTTGCTTTGTCCATTTATCCGTCTGCTTTTTCCTAATTCTCCACAAACTTGATTGTTTTCCTTGCCACCTACCCTGTCTATGGTAGGGGATATGCCACCTGGTACTGGTATTATTAAAGGGGGTAAGAGGGGCCGAAGTGCCAGTCTCACCACTCCTTCACATAGGGGTGAAGAATGTGGTACCTGTGGTGATGATGTGGGCTGTGACCCCATTGGATGTGACAAATGCAAGCAGTGGGTGCACAGTGCTAAGATGTGCTCCAGCTTGCCTCAGGAGCTGATAGATGCAATACTGCAGTATGATGGAGCTGGAATCCACTTAGTATATTCGTATATTCACAGTTGTGGGGTTGTCCACTAAAGTAGTGGCTATTAAGCCCCGAGTCAAAATGGGAAACACATGGGGAGGGGAAAACTGACACTCACAATCGCTATAAAACACATCATATGACACACAACCATACATGCAATGCACTGACATGCCCAGAGCAGTCACACGGCAGTCGCCCTTCCAGCCGCAGCGGCTAAAAGTTCGCGTTTTAGTGCTCGGCCGAAGCTACGCGTTCCCTGCTCCGCGAGTTCAGCCGGTATACTAGTGTATAAGATGGGAGCACGACTAGAAAAACGTCTCTTCCCGGCCTCTGTCCTTGATAGAGGAACGTGAAGCAGATTGTCCTGCCTGGTGCTTCGCTGTCGCACGACACTTCACTTGGAGGACAGATGCCAGCGCTTCTGGCTCCCCGTACTTCAGCACCTTGTGCGTTAAAGGGAATAGTTCACCTTTAACATAGGGTTTTGAGTTGAGATAGCCAAGTTGTGGCGCATGAGCTGCGAAAGATGACTTGTGACGCTTTCACATTTTTTCCCGAAATCTCTTTACAATTATGTAATTTCAGTTCCCTTAAGAGTCGGGACCGGGTACTCGTCAACTTTCAATCGGATTGAGGCGATTTGTGGCTGAGTTGACCTATGATTATCCAGCACTAGATGATCGTGAAGGCTTGGGTCGAAAGTGTAGTGCTGGCACAAAACCATACTGTTTCACGTACCTCCACTCTATTTCTTATGCAAGCACACAGTACTATTTGTCCAGGTAATGCTATGGCAATAGTGAATAAGTTTTTTATGATTTGAAATATTCTGATCAAACTTTTTTATAAAGCAACGATTTCTGTAGCGTATGCGTGGTATGCGCGTAGCGTATGCGTAGCGTATGGCGATCAGCGTATGCGTAGCGTATGCGTAGCGTATGCGTACGTATGCGTAGCGTATGCGTAGCGTATGCTGTAGCGTATGCGCTAGCGTATGCGTAGCGTATGCGTAGCGATGCGAGCGTATGCGTTAGCGTATTGCGTAGTATGCGTAGGCGTATCGTGCGTATGCGTAGCGTTGCGTAAGCGTATGCGTAGCGATGCGTAGACGTATGCGTAGCGTATGCGTAGCGTATGCGTAGCGTATGCGTAGGCTGTATGCGTCCAGCGAGTACGTTGATAACGTAGCATGTGTAGCGAGCGGTATGCTCTGTATGCGTAGCGTTGCGTAGCGTATGCGTAGCGGTATGCGTAGCGTATGCGTATGCGTATGCGTAGCGGTATGCGTAGTCGTATCGTAGCGTATGCGTGCGTATGCGTAGCGTTGCGTAGCGTATGCGTAGCGTATGCGTAGTCGTATGACGGCGTAATGCGTAGCGTATGCGTAGCGGTATGCGTAGCGTATGCGTAGCGTATGCGTAGCGTATGCGTAGCGTAATGCGTAGCGTATGCCGTAGCTGTGTATGCGTAGCGTATGCGTAGCGTATGCTCGTATGACGTATGCGTAGCGTATGCGTAGCGTATTGCGTAGCGTATGTCGTAGCGTATGCGTAGCATAATGCTGTAGCTGTATTCCGTAGCGTATGCGTAGCGTTCAGGCGCTGGCCTGACATTCACGGCTCGCGTACAAATTGTTGATACTGTCCCACAACTCACCCGAGACACCATTCGCGTAACCAAGTAAGTCGCGCTCGCCGGCTGTATTGAATTGGCCGCAGCGGTGCAGCCGCCCCGCTGATGAATAGGAGACCGACGGCGAGACGCGGTACGCTCAGTGAGCGTGTAGACCGATGCATGACCTTGTGACAATATCACAGATCGGAGACGCTCAGAGAACGGAACAGTGAGCGACCGGTGGAACACGGACATTACACTTTCATAGTGAAAAATCCAAATAGTGACGAATACCTACTTATAGCAAATTATAGTGAATGGTATTTACAAAAGTGTTGTATTTTCGGCAACTTCATACATAGTACCTACTTGGGAAAGGTACACCATAGTATAATGGTCCATCGACACGATCCCTCACTAAATTCGATGTACGTTGGGTGCTTCTCAGCAGCTGATTTCGCATTAACTTTGAAGAAAAAAATTATTAATTATCACCAAATTAATTGACATTTTTATGCTTTTTTCCGCGTAAATATAGATTTATTTGACCTACTAATAATTATGATACTTTCATTTCTTGGCTTCTCTTTGCATCGCATTTTCCGTGAGCTTTTTCTCTTTTTTTCTAGGTTGAACTATTTTCCCTACTAAGCTTAGCTAGACCAACTCTTGACAGTATGACTGCTCCCGAGTGTCAAGACCAAAATTCCATTTGGCTATGGGTGTTCAGAGCGGAAATTTTAGCCCAAAAAGCCAATCACAGAGTGGAATTAAGATAAGACAATGGTAATGATATTGACTCTATTTTTGTAAATAATAGAAAAGCAATGGTTTTCATTGAAATCATGTATTTTTAGATCAATATATTACCTACTTATAGTGCAGAATCAATATCATAAGGTCAATAATTTGGAAGATGGAAAAATTCTTTCCTAATACATGCAGTAAATGAGAGTGGAAAATTATTCAGAGGTTAGTCTGTCAATCTCCACCCAAATCAACCATGGCAAATTTTGGACACTGGTTTGACGCGCCTGGATGGCTCCAGGCGTGCCAAGCCTCTCTCGCATGGTCTAGAATACCGTGTCAAATTTGCGCCTCCAAAGATACCACACGAAAACGCTCAAATTTACTGAAATAAACTATCACTGGAAATTCTATTAAATATTTTATGGGTGGAGTCCTTCTACCGTACACTGAGAAGAACCAGTAGCGGACCTGCTCGATAAGAACAAGACTGACACCAGTGTCGTGATTACACCATCGGGCAAGTGGTGACGCACATGCGAGAGACCGGCTAACATGAACTTGTTCAAGACAAGTTTATATGCATAAAGTGTAGATTGGACCATGTAACTCCTGGCCCTGGGTAACTCCGAGCAGCCATACTGACTCCACACCTTGTCGAGACTGTAAATCAGTTGTTCATTCAAGTGAAAGGGATGTGCTCTGCTATCAAGGAGCTTACCTCTCAGGTTAAGGCACTCTCCTCTCGGCCTCCCCAGACCCCCAGCCATGATACTGCTGTCACGCATGCTGATGCTGTGCCTGCGCCAGGACAAACCACAGCTTGTCCACCCAAAGCACACCCACAGCAACCACCTCAGGACTATCGCACACTCATTCGTGAGGAAGTAAAAGGGCAGAAGGAACGGGACAAGCATCGTAGTTTTGTAATGGAACGAAGCAATCGGCAGTTTTAGTTTTTGTCACCTTTTGCCGGTTTAAACCGGTAAGTGCCAAAAAAAAACTTTTCGACGGCAAAAAGTCCAACCCTGGTCATGGTTAAAGGTTGTTTGCCTGCCTCCTCCACGACTGACTTTGGGGTCAAGTTTGCCCAGCATACCAGCGGCTGTATGGGGGACCAGAGTGGACACACCTTAAATCATAGCTATCCCCGGACACACTACCTTCTATCGAGTCAAAATTAGTGATGACAATACTCTTACCTGGTACTCTTACCTGGTTGGGTTCCCATTGGTCGGAGAAAAGAAAATCAAGGGGACAGGGTAAAATAAAAAAGAACCCTAGATTCTGAGACGCGCCGGTTCTTTAGGTATGAAGTCAATGATCCTAATAGCGAAGTTCCTTACCAGAAATTAGGCGTCTCCCAATTTGGTTGGCAAGGACATAGCCATTATTCATGAGAAACTTGAAATAACTAGCACATAAATCTGTGAGGGCCTATGGATTCGACATTCATGCAAAATCGTAGTGACGGTCATGGAGACAGGACTGCAGCATGCGCTTGAAGCACGAGAGATCGGGGGCAGATACTGCGGCAGCTGGTAGTGAGTTCCACTCGGCAGTACAACGAACGGGGAAAAAACGCTTTCTGACATCAGTACCGGTGAAAATCGGGAACACCTTGAAGCAGTGACCTCTAGTTCGATTTTGGGGAGCAATGTCGAAAAGATCCTCAGGAGATAAGCAAGATTTCCCATTGAAAAATCTTCCAACACTGAATTAGATCAGTATGCAGTATCCTACCTTGCACAGAGAAGAGATCCAGTGTCCTTAAACGATCGACATAGCTTAGGTCACCTAACCCCGAGATGTGCTTAGTCCATTTCCTCTGTATGTTTTTCCAAGAGACGCAAGTCTTTCAATGAACCAGTAAACCACACACATCGAGCAGTACTCTTAACTGATGGGTCGGATGTGATAGTGAGCAGGAAGACCATGAATTCAGGGGATCGGCAGACAGTGGACTTCAGGAAACTTTGGGCTAAACCGCCTGCCTTGTTAGCAACAGTCTGGCTGTGCTCATGCCATTTCAAATCTGTGTCTACAGTAACTCCAAGGTCGACGTGGGAAGTGGCTGGATGGATTTGAAGACCATTAAGGTAATACAGAGACTATATACTGTAATACAGGTAATACAGTAAGATCAGCACACCGTTTAGAAAATCGGAGAACGGCACATTTCTTTGCGTTCAGTGTAGGCCCCAAGACGCTGCTGTGGTATGCAGTAAGTTAATATCTCTTTGGACATCTGCAATGGAAAGAGTGCAGCTGTGAGGGGGCCAAGGGCGCCTGAGATTGACACACGTATATATATTTAGGGTCATCTGCGAATGAATCTTGTAGGTACCTCGGCAGTTGGGAGGTCGACATGGTTAATGTAAAATAAAAAACAGCAGTGGGCCAACACTGGGAGCCCTGGGGGACACCACTTCAGTACATTTCTGGGTTGGCTGAGATGGGCCTTTCACGCACCACTGTCGTACACATATTTACGATGTTTAGTTGTCCACCGGTAAATGAAGAAGCAGCTTAATAGTCGTGTACGTCATATTTTCTATCGTATTGTAATGTATTGTATTGGATGCAAACAACCACAGGCCAAAGAGCCCGTTACGGCTGCAGTCACACTTAACTATATCTAATCTAAGTTCGAATATTAACCATTCACAAATAAGCGAGTCCCATACGCAGCACAAGCCGCGCAATACAAAATAGAGCGCAAACACATGTACAGTGGTAGTAAATACCAGTAAAAACAGGCAGCATCAAAGTAGCATTAAAGCATAAAAGTAGCTGTTAAAAAGGCGCTGGTAAAGAAGTAAAGCATTGAAATAAATGATGCGCCCTGGTGGAGCAGAAGACCAAAAGTATTCGGTATCGGTAAGGATAAGAGCGAAATCCATTGCAACATATGTCCGTTGACTCCAATCAAGCCTAATTTAGCAATCAATAGGTCGTGGCATACAACATCGAAGGCTTTACTAAAATCAAACAGGACTACATCAGTTACGCCTCCCCCATCATTAGTAAGAGACACTGCATTGTAAACCAGCAATAACTGGTCCATAGTGGACCTTCCGGCTCTAAAGCCGTACTGATGGGGAGAGAGCAATTGGTTAGTTCCAAGATAACTGTGAGGTGTGAGCACACAATACGCTCCATTGTTTTACAGCAAACTGATGCGAGACTTATAGGTCGGTAGTTAAGTGGGTCGAACCGAGGGCCCTTTTTGAATATGGGAATTACCAGTGACGATTTCCAGCTAGAAAATACTAATCGTAATAGCCACGATGTGGATGGTTCCTCAATAAATGACAAATTACATGTACCCTCCCGTAATGATTTACTGTAGATTATATGCAATGGGTAGGCTAGATCATCGCCACAGTTCTTCAACAAAAGTGGATGCATGCCATCTGGGCCCATGGCTGAATTCCCATCAAGTTCAGCTAAGGCAGCACGGACGTCATTGACAGAGATTGGTATGCTGTTAAGTGAGCCATCAAAAGAGCTGATGGGGTGCGGGTTGTCAGGAGTGTTCCTTGTGAACACAGAAAACAAAATGCTGCCGCAAATATTCGGCATGGGCCCAGCTTGATCAGTGAGGTTTCCTGAATTGAGTTTAAGCGGTCCAACCGTCGGTGGACCAATTTTTTGGCTCCTATAAAAGAGTGGAGAAGCTTTGGCTTCTCTTTTGATTTAAGCATGAGTCCTTTCTCGTACTCTACTTGGGAATGGATCGCAAAGTTATGGTACTGTCGGTTTATGGCAGCAAAGGTAGCGTAGGCTGAGAGCGCTCCCGTGGAGCGTCTGCCGAAAAATTCCCTCTATGGCTACTTTGTACTGCTCCGGGCATTTTTTACGGTAGGTGGATAAGAGACGAGGTGGCCGGTTGTCTAAGGAGGTTACCGATCGGCAAGAGGTTTCAGGGGAAGTTTTCCCTCGATTCAAATCTGTGATCAGCAGGGCAAACTTGTTAAACGATTCTTCGCGAGTCACGGTATGATAGTCACTGTCCCCCAGTCAATGGTTCCCAGGCAACGGCGGATGGCACCGTAGCGGCCCTTTATGCCAGGCTCTCAAATGGCCATCGGTGGAACAATCTAGATGGGGGTCAACTGCATTGGCGAAAACATAATAAAAAATGGTGGCGCAGTGGTCGCATCCGGGGAACGGTGCAATGACCTCCACAAAACCCACACGGTCAGCTTCTGATGTAAGCACCAAGTCTAGGATATTCCCGGATCAGATATCCGCTGGGTGAGACCACATTGTAGATAGTGTACCTAACATGCCTGAACGAAGGGTGGGCGGTGCAGCCAGCTTGATGACGTTACTGGAGGGTGTTTTTCACTATCAGTCGTATCATGTAGGTTGTGGCCAAGTATGACTTGAGAGGGTCATACTGGGAGACCTTGTGCACCTGTGCACAAAGATCCATCACATTTTATGGCTATTTATTTAGTTGACTTTATGTTTGGAATAATCGTCTCTATGGAGTCGTGCAATTATTTACTGTCCTGTTTTCATCATTGTAATGTTCTACTTGTGCGTAGATATTGGCCCGTACTTCTATGCATGGCGGTTGACCCTCGGCCGGTCAAGGTGACCTTCGCCGGCCTTGACCTGGCGCCGGGGAGTGTCGTGTCAGTTGTACTGGAGCGGCCGGTCAGGGCGTGGCTGCAGTGGCACCGAGCGGGTGCCGGCTCGATACCTTCCGTTACGTTATGTCTTGGTTTTGAATATCCTGGCTGGTGAGAAGCTGCAACTGAGCAGAGTCGGAGGACCGACACGTAGTGACTGGCGGCCACACCACAATAATATATTCTAAAAATATGTATTCTGGAGCCAAATGCTCCAGTTTTACCCCTGTATAATGCTTGACGGTGTTGGCAGTCACTTATACTCAATACTCGTACATACTTCATCGCCGTCTGTGTCCCGTTTCAGTGCCCCACGAGGATATCAGCTGTCATTGAACAGAGCCTGATACCTGTCTGACACACCTGGGTGTTCATCATGAGCGGAGGAGTATATGGAGGAGGTATGTGTATTGGCACTCGGCTGAATAGTGGGGTGCTGGTGATCTGCACTGGCAGCTTCAGCTATACTCGATTTGTATAGTAGTTTGTCAGTTGAACCTCAAGTGTGAACTTGAAAGCTCTAAAATTTCCAACTTCAAAGTTCAATTTTTTTAGCTGATTGATTGATTTCCATTCAATTGACCATTGATTGAGCTGCAAGGCTGGTAGTTGTTTTTAGTTATCTCAGTGCTGAATGAGTTAGTTGAGTCTCTTGTTTTGTTTGTGGTGGACACTTCTATATGCTGCTCAGTTTTGTATGAGATGATGAACTTCCTGCACTTCTCTATTCAGCAACAGAACAGTCGGCATTTGTCCTATCTGCTCTGCTATTGGACACAATGCTCTTGTACTCAGTACTCTCTTGCCATCTTTATAATGTCACCACACAACCTCATTGCTTCCAAATCGTGACAGTTCTGTCAGGCGTCAGGCCAATGACCATTCTGTATGCCATTTCTAGATGAGGTGGGGGCGTTGGTCTTCGACCTAGGCCACTATTCGCTCCGCGCTGGCTATGCGGGCGAGGAGGCGCCCAAGTCGGAGATCCCGGCCACAGTAGGGGTACTGGAGGAGGGAGCCTCGTCACAGATCGGCACCCCCATGGAGGTGGACTCAGCTGGCGGCAACATCAAAGACGCAGCCACGCCCAAACGGAAGTACTACATCGACACCAACGCCCTGCACGTGCCCAAGAAAGGTGAGGTGGGGGATGTGGAAGTGGGCATGCTGGAAATGTATCTGCTCTTGATCTTGGAGTGGCGAGTTGAGCCAATGAGCAGTAGTTGTGATGGTCCAGCAGGAGCTGTTTTTTGTCGGCGGCACTGCGAGTCACTTCGCTGTGTGTCTGCCAGATGTGCTGCGTGTCGTCGCGACCACAGAGGTGTCACTTGTTCCTGCTCCTGCCGGCAGACGTGGAAGCGGTCAGTTACATGAAGGACGGCATGATCGACGACTGGGACCTGTTCGAGAACGTGCTCAACTACGCGTACTCGCAGTGCGTCAAGTCCGACTCTGAGCTGCACCCGGTGCTGATGTCAGAGGCGCCGGTGAGTAGTGCCGTGGAGTGCTGGTGGGAATCGCAGGTGTTAACCGCTGACTGCAGTCATGTACAGTTCTGCAGCATGCCTCTGGGGGGTTGTGAACGGTTGCTATGCGCCACTGTTATGTAATAGTTGTGACTTGTGAGATACCGGATTGACATGTCGCAGTCAGGAGCTGCTGTAACGTATTGATCGTAAGGTCGTTAGGACGTACCACCGTAACGCAGCACCGTGACGTAATACTGCATACGTCTGCTGCCCCCCCCCCCCAGCTGCCTGCCCACTCACACAATCCTCAGCTCCCCTCCACCAAATGGCTCCCTCACTCCAAAATTTGGCGGCGCACGCCGTATCCATTTTCATGTTATTCAACTTCGATCACCACAGAGAATGCCCCACGTTACAGGTGATTCTAAGATACAGTACATAAAAATAAAGTAAAATAGAGTTAGTTGCTAATGTGCTTAAGTCAGATAGGTACATATAGAAATAAGTTAGTCGTTTAGACACAATATCACAGTTTGGCTTACATAACTAATAACGATGCGTTTAAAAGCACAGAATGTGTCATTAAAAAACGTCAGCATGGTTTGTTGCATTTAAAAAGACGTTCCACTACTCGTGGCAAGGCGACAAAACAGTCCAGATTGGCAAGTATTTACACGCCGCTGCGAGGTTCACGTAACAGTCTGTTGGCGCGGGTAGACAGAGTAGGGGTAATGCAAACAAAAACATGGCCAAGAGTTCAGCGGAGTCGATTTTATGCCGGAAAATGTTTCGGATAAAGAGAATGTCGTGCTGCGTTCGACGAGAATTGAGAGAGGGAAGTCTGAAATGGTGCAGCAAATTTTCGTACGAGAGGGAGGGTACGTGTTCAGATGAAGTGTGACTGAGTAGCCACATCAGGAAATTTGTTGCTGAACTCGGTCTATCCGCGCCGTGTGGGTTTTGGCCGGCCCCCCGTCCCAAGATCCACTATCATACTCCACTTATAGACCGTAGTTGGCAAAGTACGACGCCGGTTAACACAGCTGATCTGCGGATTCCCTGCGATAACTGGTCTGGAAAGACGCATAAGCAAGACCGAGGCTCGGTTAGCCGTTTTCACTGCGTGGTCAACATGCTGGGCAAACGTCAGTTTGCTGTCAATGATAACTACCCAAGGTCACGGATCCGGTCGACATGCTCTAAAAACAGTACCTCCTATGTTATATTTGATCTGGACGGGGGCGCGCCTCAGGGTCCAGTGACGACTGGCATTTTGACGGGTTAAAGTGTGAGACCCCAGCGACGGGACCAAGCCGTGAAGGGCGGTCGAGGTCGCGCTGGAGCCTCCTGACTGTCGAAAGGGATGTAAATCTTAAACGGAAAATGTTTACGTCGTCAGCGTACATAAGGCAGTTGAAACTGATGGTGGCGAGGAAGATCATTAATGAAAGCGAAAAGAGGAGGGGCTATAGGAGGGAAACCTTCAGGCACTCCGAGATACCACCGGTTGCCAGTTCGGGCGAGGTTTTTGGCCGTTCACTATGACCCTTGGCGCCTATCGGACAGATACGGACAATCCATTTTAATGCAAAGTGCGCACATGAAACGACTGTTTGAGCTTGTGAAGGAGTAAACGTGTGATTAACGCTTTGAAAAGTCGGCCGAATAGTCTGTATATATGGCATCTGTCTGGTATCCGTCCGATATGGCCTCCCATGCTGAACGTAAGTTAACGGCGAGGTCCGTCATACATGAGCGTTGAGGCATAAAACCGTGCTGCTCCGCAGTTATGGCAGGGGACACATGTCTGAACAACTGGTCATCCTCCTCCTCTGCACGTCTGATAAACTTTGTTGCGGCGCCCTTAAGCCCCAATCATCATCATCACGCCCCTCCTCTCCCTCCGCAGTGGAACCACCGCGGCCGGCGTGAGAAGCTCACGAGCCCTCCTCTCCTCAGCACGTCTGACACGCCTCTCCCCTCCCTCCGCAGTGGAACCACCGCGGCCGGCGTGAGAAGCTCACAGAGCCCCCTCTCCTCAGCACGTCTGACACGCCCCTCCCCTCCCTCCGCAGTGGAACCACCGCGGCCGGCGTGAGAAGCTCACCGAGCCCCCTCTCCTCAGCACGTCTGACACGCCTCTCCCCTCCCTCCGCAGTGGAACCACCGCGGCCGGCGTGAGAAGCTCACCGAGCCCCCTCTCCTCAGCACGTCTGACACGTCCCTCCCCTCCCTCCGCAGTGGAACCACCGCGGCCGGCGTGAGAAGCTCACCGAGCTCATGTTCGAGAAGTACAACGTGCCGGCCTTCTTCCTGGTGAAGAACGCGGTGCTGGCGGCCTTCGCTAACGGCCGCTCCACGGCGCTGGTTCTGGACAGTGGCGCCACGCACACATCGGCCGTGCCCGTCCACGACGGGTATGTGCTCACACAGGGCATTGTTAAGAGCCCGCTCGGAGGGGACTTCCTGACGGCGCAGTGCCGGCAGTTCTTCGGTCAGAACGACGTCGAGGTGATACCGCCGTACATGATCGCCGGGAAGGAGGTGGTGAAGGACTATGAGAAGGCCAAGTGGACGCGCCGGCCGAATCTGCCGGAGACGACCAAGTCGTGGCACGACTACATGGTTAATGTGAGTGGCGGGAGGCGGGCTGGTCACTGGTCAGTGGTCAGTGGGGGTGAAGTGAAAACAGAGCGCTGCAGCAGTGCTCAAGGCGCATGCAGACAGAGCGGAATGTGTGGCTTTATTGGCGTTGTATTGTGATGATGATGATTTGGGCTCAGGGGCGCCTCAACTCCTAAAGCTATGTGGCGCCCATAAGGCTTGTGTTGTAGTAGTTGCTGTGTAATGGAATATTGGATTATTGTTAGCCTAATTTGTGCAGATTCAAATTGTTTGTTTTATCATGATGCATGCAGTATTTCTTCTCACTTCTTTAATGTTTTTGTTTGGTAGCTGAAAACCAATAATGTGATGTCTGTTTATGTGTCCGCTTCTGTCGTCTAACGACGACCTCTTTCCATCAACAGGAGGTGGTGCAGGATTTCCAGCAGTCCATTCTGCAGTGTGTTGATGACTACAACGATGAGGCCATCTCCCAGATGCCCTCCGTGCCGTACGAGTTCCCCAACGGATATCATCAGGTATTGTGCCGTACGAGTTCCCCAACTGATATCAGGTATCGTGCCGTACGAGTTCCCCAACGAATATCATCAGATACCGTGCCGTACGAGCTTCCCCAACGGATATCATCAAGGTATCATGTCGTACGAGTTCCCCAACGGATATCATCAGGTATCCTGTCGTACGAGTTCCCCAACGGATATCATCAGGTATCGTGTCGTACGAGTTCCCCAACGGATATCATCAGGTATTGTGCCGTTCGAGTTCCCCAACGGATATCATCAGGTATCGTGTGAGTGTCGTTAGGCCGCAGCATGAATACCCCCGGTATGTTGCACAACGTACCTCAGCTGGCTGGGTGGTATGAAGTGACATGTGTGAGGGACGCCGTGCTGTGGTTGCATACATAATATGGTGGCAATACATATGCAGTGTTGCTTGCCTTGCTCCATGCCTGATATCTACAGCCACGGCCCACGGGCCAATGGTCTTGTAACTCATGGCAAGTCTCCAGACAGTCAAGTTTCTTGCAAAATGTAAATCCAAAATGTAAATATATCATGACATAATTAAGCATGACTCACTTCAGCTGTCTTCCTCGCACTGAAGCTGAGTGGAAGAAAGACTGCAGGTGTGGTAGTGCCACCTGTCCCATGGTGCCGACACCTGTCTGACGTCACTCTTACGTCACCTCCCCGTCTGCCGGCAGGACTTCGGCTCTGAGCGGTTTAAGATCCCCGAGTGCCTGTTCGACCCGAGCAACATCAAGGGCGTGGGCTCGACGATGCTCGGCATGGGCAACGTGGCGCACAACGCCGTCAGCATGTGTGACGCCGACCTGCGACCGGTGAGCAGATACAGAGTACACAGCGGGAATCGGAAATATATATTCCTTGGAGTGTGCCATCATTATTGTCATCATCGTAAGAGGTCGCCGAGAAAGCCTGTGCTTAGCTATGGTGTCCCTTATTGTACAGTCCTGTGGTCCTGTGGTGTCCACTGATGAGCGGCACTAACCGGACCTCATTTGTCCAGTCAGTCTGTCCTGTGCCTATCATAGTCGGCAAAGTATTGTGGTTGATGTCTGCACTGTCGTGTACCGGACCAGGCTGCCGTGCCTTGTGTTTACTGATAACCCTGCATTGACCTGTGCTGCCTTGTACTGGCCCCTGCTGTCCTGTGTTGACCTGTGCTGACCTGTGCTGTCCCGAGCTGACCTGTGCTGTCCTGTGCTGACCTGTGCTGACCTGTGCTGTCCAGTGCTGACCTGTGCTGTCCCGAGCTGACCTGTCCTGTCCCCAGCTGACCTGTACTGTCCCGAGCTGACCTGTGCTATGTCTGTGACCGGCAGAATCTGTACGGTAATGTGGTGGTCACTGGCGGCAACACACTGCTACAGGGCGTCCCAGAGAGGCTCAATCGCGACCTCTCGCGCAAAACGCCGCCCGTAAGTAAACGCGCAATATCCACACGTCTAGGCTGTGTTGCTTTGGACTGGCAGGGCTGCACTGGACTAGCCGGCTGGTCTGGGCAGAACCTGTGCGTGGTTGGGCTGTACTGGACTAAGTTGTTTAGGGCGGGTCCGTTATTACAAGACTGGGATGGCGCATCGGACTGGGTCTGCGATGGATAAGGGAGCTAGTTGAGAAGTATTATCATCTTAAAATGAAGTTAAGCTTAGCTCCTGTTGCAAATAGTGAGCTGTAACTTTTTCCATGATATTCAAAAAGAGCAGCTTTATCTTCCTTCACAATTATTTGTACTTTTTTCAGCTTATATCACGTCTATATGCAAATAATGTCTTAGTTGTGGCTGCCAAGGTGTGACCGGGGTGACCTTTGACCTTGTGTGACCCCTGTCGTCTGCGCTACCCCGCACCCTGACTGACCCCGTACCGGCTGTGTTCGCAGAACATGCGGCTGAAGCTGATCACGGCACAGGGCAGCTCGGAGCGCCGCTTCGGCGCCTGGATCGGCGGCTCAATCCTCGGCTCGCTCGGATCGTTCCAGCAAATGTGGATCTCCAAGCAGGAGTACGAGGAGGGAGGGCGCAGCCAGGTGGACCGCAAGTGTCCCTGAGCGGTGTCTCGCATCCCACTGGGACATGGTGGGACTATCCAGGCCCATTATGGACCGCGTGGAACCGCTTCGGCTCTCCTGGGGTCGTCTGGACAGTGGACTTGTGCGTGGCATGTGTCCATCGTGGTCGCCATGGAAACAGATTGTGCTCTGGGCACGTGTCGATCCTTTGACAGAAGCTGTGGAGAGCGGACGGCAGGGGATGTATGGAATGGAACGCAACGGAATGGATCGTGAACGAACTTGGACTCTATGGAACGGAGTTCGATTGAAACGGACATGTACTTCACGAAAGGTGCGAGGCTGTAGTGGAAGGCAATGGCAGAACGTGGTGGAATTGGGCTGCGTTAGTGGAACGACCGGGCCCTGGGAGGTACCGCAGGAAGGTGGAGGAGTGGGTTTTATTTCCGGAACGCAGTGTGCATGCATGGCTGGGGCGACCGATCCCGGAATTTGTGTGCTAATCCAACCGCTATGTCATTTCTTTGTCGTCGATGTAACTGGAGACGTATTCAGTTGCTGAATTTGTATGTTCCGGTGAGCCTGAGGCCTTTTGAAGCCGTATATTTTGCATTTTCATCCACATCACTTCAATCATCCCGCTAGCGTCATCGTAATAGTCTGTCACTTACTGTATGTCGGAAAGCTGCAAATGCACAGTCTGGAAGGCGATGTGTTTCTTCTGTTGGGTGATGTAAGTTCGTGAGCTGACATCGTAGTGACCAGGTAGTGACGTAGTGTAGCTGTTCGCCTACGGTCTTTGAAGGTTTGGCCGCCGTAGTTGTGGAACCAGACGAAAGCGGAAAACCAGGGTCCGATTTATTCTTATGACGCAGGGTTGGATAAGGCTTTGGACACAACTTAATCGCTTTTGACACTGCCGTGAAGTAACCATGCGCTGCTGCACGCCCAGGATAGGGACCGCCCCACACGGGTGCTTTTTCATGCGTTGCGTTCCGTCACGTCTCGATGCGTCTCAATGCGTTGCAATGCGTCAATGATTGACGCATTGAAACCCATTGAAAAGCATCAAGACGTGACGCAACGCAACACATGAAAAATGCATTCGTGTGGGGGCGGGCCTAAACTGCGCAGTTCAAAGGCTGCCGAAGAAAAATTGGACATATTGAAAGTTGAAACATACATGTAAGAGATCCGCGTAGCTTATAACGAAATGAGTAATGACGATACATATTGAATTCAACGCATATGTTCTCTAAATTTTATTCGGGTTTCGATGTTATACCGAATGTCAATGGTTGTCCTCACGACTTCCGTGATTCGATATTTAGCGTGCCAACATTTTGATGTTTCTACCTCATTTAGTGAGTTTATGTACCCAAGCATAGGGAGGGCAAGGGCAATTTTTTGGGAGGGAGGGCAAATTATCTGTAAGCGCGTCGTCTGCTACTATAGGTACGAAGAGGAGCATCGCCGATAATTTTTGAGTGAGAGTCGGCTGAAATGACGAAAAAGATATACCCCGATTTTCTGCGTGTATTTAAACCCTTTCAGCATTTGTAATGTGGATTTTCCTATTATAACTATAAGATAGTTTGTGTTATTTAGCGCCGCTTCGCGGCGCGAAATTTGTAAGGGCTTGTTTGATAAACCCCAGAAATATAGGCGGTGTAGAGGATAAGGTGGGCCTTGCAGAGAATATAAGAAGTTGAAAATGTTGTTAACCCGCGCCGGGCCGGGGGGGGGCGTTTAGACGCCCCCTTGGGTTTTTCCTGGATATCGGGAAAACGGCGGCGTGTAGCGCCGCCAAATTTTCAGTACTTTATCTTTTGTAAACCTATCGCTATTTGTATGGCATTAATTCATGTCAGGTCTGGTCACCAGGCCAGGTCATGTGACCCCACCTTCAAAACAGTTTGTAGTCCTACCAAAACCATAGTTTTTCGTTGACGGTTTCGTACTTACAGGATTTCATGAAAGCATTACTATTACAAATCATTTATCTCGGATTTTGTATATCGGTGACCTAAGGTCAGGTCAATTTCTTGAATTCTCCATTATAATATAAGTTAATAATGGGAAATATTCAAATGCTTTCCATTCTGAGGATACGCATGATATCAGCCCAATTCCTTCTGTATCATGTTATCATAGGCCTTCTTGAAGACCAGGGTGCAGGTCTTAATCGTTACAAGGGGGATCCAGGGGGCCACGCCCCCTCCCCAAGGTCCTGAGACTATGTTTTGCCCCCCCCCCACGGTCGGAAGTTGGCAGCTGCTATGAATTGCTTTTTGCAACAGTCAAAATACAGCCATCCACAGTGAAAACTTCGAAACTTTCGCGGCACGAGGACAAAATACGCAATTGTTTAATGATAGAAATTGGGGAAAATGCATTAATTGAAGTGTAGGGAAAGCATTAATGAAGTCTTCCTTGCGAACTATTGTCCGGTATGGATTGAAAAATATTGCAATTAAAGGGAAGCACCTTTGGGAAAGTATGTGAATGATGGAGAAATAAGCCTGATTACGGTCCTGGCATTCGCATTTTTGCGAAAAAGTCAGAATTTTGTTGTAATTTGACAAAGAATATAAAATAGTAATAGTTTACATGTGATCGTCAACCAATCTTGCGTCACCAAAGCGAGTTGATGTCCGTCACAGGAGGATCGACGGCAACTTTGCGCCCCGCCCAGTGAAGCTGCTGTGCCGGCACCGCCGATGTCACCGGTAAGGCGGTTGATAACGCGACTGGCTGGGTGACCGGCCGCTCGACTTCGTGCCAGGTGAGCGGAGTGGGGGCAGCATTACGTGAACACTGTGTGCCGCAGCGCCTGACCGACCGTTCGGTTGGCGGTCGGGGCGGACGCAAGGTAGCTGAAATACTTGGGCGGGACGGTTCAATAAAAAGCGAAGTGGGGTGCACTCACAGTGGAGTAACTACTGATGACGTATGGCGAACGTCCACGGGAATTTGTGACGTTGAAATTGACCATTTGACAACGGTTTTTGCGTTGAAACTCAGCAACTAGGTTCGGACTTATGGGAGGGAATCAATTTCGGATTTGGGGGTTTCTCAGCAAAACCCGACATCTGGCCTATTCAGTTAAACTAATGTTAAAGGTGCTATATTGCAATTAATGTAGTTTTTAACAAATATATTGTTCGGATAGTAAATCACGATGACCGGTGGTAGTAAGTGCTTAATAGCTTAAGTAGGTATATGGGATACAAATAACTGTATACATATGCAAATACGTTATCTTTTTCGATATCCAAAGAAGTCGAAAAAACGAGAAAAAAATCAAAATTAAAAATTATAAGAAATCGTGTGGTTTCAAAACAAAGTGGACCAAATCCGGGAAGAAATTTGAAATTGGGGGTAGGTAAGGTCCGCTAAAAATAGTTTGCCCCCCCCCCCCACCAACCCAAAAAAACGGCCGGCTGGATCCGCCCTCGACCAATTTCAGTGCAATTTTGCCAGCATATGTATAATTGTTGTCAACTCAGCTACTGAAATTTCAGAAGATGCGCGCATGAAGTAAAGTGATTTAGAAAAAGCATAGGGTAGACCTGCTCAGCCCCCCCCCCCACGTCGAGGCGAGGGGTTGATTTTCAAGCTGGCTTCATGTTTAGTTAGCCTGCTGAGTTCCGAAAAAAGGCAACGCAAACGATAAGACGCGAACATCGGCCACCTAAAATACCTAAAATATCTATTCTAACCAAATACGTATTATAACATGGAAATTCACAATAAAAAATCATGCAAAGGCTTTAATTCACGCAGACAAAACGGATGCACATTTTTTCGTCATTTCACCGTCGACCCTCTCAAGAATTATCGGTGACGCCCCTGCGAGTTGATATGAAATAAACGTGATAATTACTTACGTGTGTATATGCTACGGAAAGTGGTGTTCCGTGTGTTTTAATGTGATTTTTCCTAAAAAAAAAAATATTACGATTTTTTTCTTTAAAAAAATATATTTATATATATTTTATCTTGAATGCCAAATAAGGTGAGAAGTCCAAATCCGCAGAGAAAAAAAAATGGGATACCTTTTTGCCAAAAAAGTCCCCCCCCCCAACCGAGCGGCTGGATCTGCCCCTGTCCTGTTATCACTACAGGGTCAGCCGAGGTCACCAACACCTTATTGTCAATAGCTCTCGATAAAATCAAGATAGAGAAGTGACAACAGCAATAATGTGTTTGTCTCGTCGAGACGCGTCTCCCAATGTGCAACATGACCTTGTTGGGTCACCACTTGACCTTGACCTGAGGTCTCATTTTTAGGTTGACCTAACCTGGTAATCATATACATGACTTAAAGCGCCTTGAGACAACCACGATGGTGTCACTATCATTCCGTACCATCGATTAAGTAACGTTAAACGTGAAAACAGTTTTGGCAAAAAATCGACTTTTTGACTTTCGATGACCTCTGGACTCTGAAGCCTTAACTATTGACCTGAGTTTAAAGTTGTGGTCAGCCACGTTATTCAGACCGTGATTCAGACTGGTCAACACCTGTACACCGCCGATCACGTCCGCGCGCATGCGGTCTCCCTGGGTCCACCAGCGGCAGCAGGGGGTCGGTGTCGTGGTGATCTGCACAGCTCTCTGTGCGGCGTACACGCGGAGAATGTGAAGAAGCTGGACTGTCAGCTAAGACGCTGTCGGGGTTCATCGACAGAACGCGGCAGCGGAAGAACGTCTTCCTGCAGCCACGGTGACCCAGTCAGTGAGCGCCTGTATCAGTGAGCAAGGGCGGATCCGGCCGGCCGTCTGGGGGGGGCAAACCGTTTTGGGCGAACCTTACCTACCCCAATTTCGAATTTCTCCACGGATTTGGGCCACTTTATTTTGCAACATCAGGGTTTTTAATGATTTTTTTAAGCTTTTCGACCCTTTGGGATATTGCAAAATGTCACCTTGTAGTTTTCATTTTTCCGACACTGCCTTACCCTGAGCAAAACTATGTCAATTGTCAGCAGTACCCAGGGGCGTCGCCGATACTTTTTAGTCGAGAAGATCAACTAAAATGACGAAAAAATCACCTCATTTTTATGCTTTTATTCAATCCTTTGCAGCATTTGTAAGATGGATTTTCATGCTATTTATTTAGCGGCGCGAAATTTTTACGGCTTTGCCTGATAAAACCCAGCAAAATAGGCGGTATGCCTTATCAAGAAT
>VOPJ01003302.1:0-19470 GCA_014673585.1 Semibalanus balanoides
TCCTCTTTCAGCCGCAGCCGGTCCAGCTTCTCCTTGTCGTAGCTGGTCTTTTCTGGCCGGTCGTGCTTGTGCTTGTGCTTCTTGTGCTTCTTCTTGTCTTTCTTCTTCTTCTTTGCCTGTGTGCCCCAAGTGTAAGACGTTAAAACTGATGCTGAATCGCAGCAAAAGTAAAATAGTTAGCAAATTGTCGTGTTTTGAACTGAGACAACGAAATGACAGAGTGGGTAACAATGGGTGTGCTGAAATAATTGCTTCGCTACTGTCATCAATTTTGACAAGGGATCGAAAACAATATCGGTATCGGAATTTAGCAGCTTCGAATCACTGAAACGGGCGGGCGGCCTCCCGGCCGGCGTTCCATCCGGGACCTTCAATACACTCTCTGACACAGAGTCCCTAATCACAAAGGCTCACTCATACCCACTCAGACACCTGCGCGGCTCGGCGGACCCTTGTCAGAAACTGTAGTGGGCGGAGCCGGCCGTGATAACCAAATGGTAAAATTGTATGACATCACGTATCATACAAAACAGAAACCCACCCAGTTCTCTAGATATCCACAAATGACCCAAACCAAAGTAATATTCGCAAGTTATTTCGTAGGATCAGCGGTTTGGGACCTTCCAAACGGGCCAATCTAGGTCCGATATCGGATGACAGTGGTACACTCTCTGACACCGGTTCCTTATCTCTTGACGCCGGGCCTCATCAGTAACTGTCTCTGCCGCCCTCGCGGCGCGGCCGGCCCTTGTCAGTGACTGTGTTTTCCCAGCCAGTCGTGAAAAACAGATATATGGCGTCCTACGTAGCATGGCGTTAAACGTCAAAAAAGGAGAAGTTGCTTATCTCTCCACGGATATCGATTTATCGTCCACACCAGAGTCATTCTCATATTTTTCAGCTCAAGACATCACAAAGGTACTGCCAAATTTCAAGAAATCTGTGAGGGTAAACTATCCCCTTTATTTGTTTGCTTTAATTTAACTATCTCAAAATCTGGCACCATATGGGATCTGATGTCTGCGTAACATATAACTTCTATGACTTAACATTATTTTATAAAAAGAGCTGGATAAAAGTACCAGTAAGACGCCTTAATCAGCGACGGAAGAGCGAGCCCGCCCCGTCGTCCGCACCCCACCAGAACTGTGCGCCTTCTGACCGCTGGTTGGGCGAGGGGGGATGACATTATAGGCAGCTACTGTTTATGCGACGAAACTAGCGCAACAAAGCGCCGCGTGAGGGAACTAACGCTGCTGGCCGGGACTGGGCTGGGCGATCTATTTTTTAGTTCTACCCCCACCCCCTACGGGTGCAGTTTGCACCCCTCGGGGACAAAACTCAAGTCAATAACATAATTGATTGAATGGAGCTATCAGATAGCGAAGATCGCTTGTGAATCGGATGTGGGATTCCAAAGATATAAGCTTCTAAAAAGCGTTACGGTCGGGTCGGCTGCTTATATGTGAACAAATCCCATATTCAGTAAGGACTCGTTCGCGCTTCGTGGTCGCTTGCAATCATAAGTAACTGATACGTTTTTGTGTTCCGTTAGTTCTGGGAATACATTCATAAAATATATAAAATCTCAAATTTTGGCAACCATGATAAAATTATCATTAAGAAATACATTGACAAGACGCCAGGCTACCCCAAAAATCATACTCCTTCGTCTTTTTCCTCCCGTCCACACACCGTTCCTGAGCACCATCAGAACTGGAGGTGTGGAGGTGGGGAGGTGTGTGTGTGTGTGTTGGGGGGGACGGTGTCCGTCCGTACCTTATGCGGCTTATGTTCTGGCAGCACCCCTGAGAAGGAGGTGGGCCCGAGAGCGGCGCCGCCGCCGCCGCCGCCTCCTCCCGTCGCGCTCGCCGACGGCAGAGAGCGGGAGTCGTCTGAGAACGGGTCAGACTTGGTCCTGCCCAGCGGCGAGAGGGCCGACGACTCCTGCGTCAGACGAGGGAATAGGTGTCAGATGAGGTCCACACCGGGTTCAGGCGAGGCAGACGAGGTCAAACCGGGGTCGACGAGGTCACACCGGGTCAGGCGAGGTCAGACGATGTCACACCCGCGGGTCAGGCGAGGGTCAGACGAGGTCAGATGGGTCAACCGGGGTCAGGCGGGGTCAGACGAGGTCAATGGAGTCAACACCGGGTCAGGCGAGGTCAGACGAGCTCACAACCGGTCAGCCGAGGTCATTATGAGGTCACCACCGGGTCAGGCCGGTCAGACGAGGTCAGATGAGGGTCACACGTCAGACGAGTCAGATGAGTCACACGGTTTCAGCGAGTCAGACGAGTCACAACCGGGTCAGGCGAGGTCAGATGAGTATACACCGGGGTCAGGCCGGGTCAGATGAGGTCACACCGGGGTCAGGCGAGGTCAGATGAGGCCACACCGAGGTCAGGCGAGGTCAGACGAGGTCAGACGAGGTCAGACGAGGTCAGACGAGGTCAGACGAGGTCAGACAAGGTCAGACAGTGTCCCTTTTTATTTGAGTGGGAAATGACACTCAAATTTGAATAAAATTTCCACTCTCACTCCCCATTGTAGGGGTGAATTTTCCACTCCCAAATTATGAATTGTGATGTTGATACTCACACAAATATTTACTGAAAATACATTATTTCAACATAAGCTGCTTTTCATATTCAAAAGAGAAATCAATGTTGTACAACTTACTTTTTTACCCTCATGGCATTTCCCCCCTCAAAACTTCGACTCAGACGCCAAAGCAAAAATTCAGTTTTGGGACACTGAGGATGCGAGGTCAGACCAGGTCAGACGAGATCACATGGGTTAGTCAGAGTCACACCATCACACGAGAGCAGCACAAGGCCACGTGGAAGCCACGCACATATCACCTCTCACCTCTCACTAACCACCAGTGTTAGGCACTACGCACAAACCTACGTACAGCTACACGCTGACACCTGTATGACCGGCAGCGCACCAGGCTACAGTCCACTCAAATTGGTGCTGTTTACTCAAACTTTCAGAGGTGAAAAGATGACTGTCAAGACTCCACTCAAGCGGTAGGAATCTATCCACTTCTCAACTCATGCTCATCTGTTCTAATTCCAGTTTAACTCCGATTTAACTCCGCCTAGCAAGCAGAAACTAGAAACCACTACCACCACCGGCCACCCAGTGTCTTGAGCGCTACGTCACGTCCCATGACGTGACGTCACGCGTCCCATGACGTCACGCGTCACACTCACGTCGTCGCGGCGGGTCTCGTCATCGGAGACCATCTCGACTGCGACCAGATCGTCCATGTCCATTCCCACGTCGCCGCCGGCGGCCGCCGGCGGGGGCGGCGGCGGCGGCGGCGGCGACAAAAGTCGCTCCTCGAGCGGCGGCGGGGGCGGCGGGGACGGCGGCGGCTCCACGGCGGAGCGGCGCGCTCGCGCCCGAGCCCGCTCCAACTCCAGCTGCCGGAACAGACACGCATACAGACAGACGGACGGTCAGAGGGGAAGAGATCAGAGGTAGTGATAGTCAGAGGAAGGGGACTAGAGACGCGGCTCAGGGAGGACAGGGATCGCTCAGACCAGCTACCGTCTCCCTCGGGACGTCAATCTCTGAAGCGGGC
The DNA here is from genome assembly GCA_014673585.1 of Semibalanus balanoides. NCBI lineage: Eukaryota > Metazoa > Arthropoda > Thecostraca > Balanomorpha > Balanidae > Semibalanus > Semibalanus balanoides. Next base: position 3,596 of record VOPJ01003302.1, read on the forward strand.
AATAAGGGAAAACAAAGCGATGGTGTATCATTGAGAGACGCTGCTCCATTAGGGACTCTCCACTGGGGACTGCCCAGGACCCCTTTCTCTACGGTATGGTAGGAGACAAGTCCAGAGACGACACGAGAGATGAGAGTCGGCAGCATCCCGACCGTCACCGTCTCCCCCTGGAGTGGGAGACAAGTCCAGTCCAGAGATGATACTAAAGACGGCAATCAGAGATCGAAAGAAACGATGCCTCACAAGTTGGTCACATTAAGGAGGAATTCTATCTTCCCGGAGATTCTTTTATTCCTGGTCCCCCCTATAATCCCTCTGTTTCCTCTGTCTTGAACGCGTTGACGGAGGCAGGGGGAGGGGGCAGAGTGGGGAAGAGCCACGGTCGTGTACCGTGCCATCTCACCTCGTGTCGACTGAGGCAGGGTGTGTGTGTCGTGTACCGTGCCATCAGCTCACCTCGTGCCGACTGAGGCAGGAGGTGTGTTGTTGTGTGTACCGTGCCATCTACCTCGTGTCGACTGAGGCAGTGTGTGTGTCGTGTACCGTGCCATTACCTCGTGCGACTGAGCAGGTGTTTGTGTCGTGTACCGTGCCATCTCAACCTTCGTTGCGATGAGCAGGGTGTGTGTGTCGTTGTACCGTGCAATCTCACCTCGTGCCGACTGAGGCAGGGTGTTTGGCGTGTACGTTGCATCTCACTAGTGTCGACTGAGGCAGGGTGTGTGTGTCGTTGTACCGTGCCATTCTCACCTTCGTCCGACTTGAGGAGGGTGTGTGTGTCGTGACCGTGCCATCTCACCTCGTGTCGACTGAGGCAGGGTGTGTGTGTCGTGTACCGTGCCATCAGCTCACCTCGTGCCGACTGAGGCAGGGTGGTGTGTCGTGTACCGTGCATCTCAACTTCGTGCGACTAGGCATGGTGTGGTTCGTGATACCGTGCCATCTCACCTTCGTTGGGCCGACTGAGGAGGGTGTGTGTGTCGTGTACCCGTGCATCAGCCTCAAACTCGTGTCGACTGAGCAGGGTGTGTGTTGTCGTGTACCGTTGCCATCTCACCTTCGTGCCGACTGAGCAGGGGGTGTGTTCGTGTACCTCCATCTCACTCGTGCCGACTGAGACGCGCCATGTGGGTCGGCATCGACTCCTCCGCCGCGGCAGGTTCGTCCTTCAGCCGGCCGTCCATGGTGGGGAAGTGGGACAGCGACGGGATCCACGGCGGCTGACCGCGCCCGTACAGTACGTAGTAGAGGTCCACCACGGCACAGCGTAGCTGAGAGTCGTACGAACAGCCGGCACTGCGGGGGAGGAGGGGGGTCAGATGACGCAGTGGAGAGGGGGTACAGATCCACCACGGCTCACCGCAGCTGAGAGTCGTACGAACAGCCGGCACTGCGGGGGAGGAGGGGGGTCAGATGACGCAGTGGGGAGGGGGTAGACGGTGTACTCTGACGTCATCTGGCCACGACAGAACATTGAACAGAAGACATGGAGACGCCCTGCACGAATCAGTGATGATCGAAACAGATGAAGGAAATGAACCGAAGAGATTGACCCACAAGCATGAATAAGTGATTCTAGAATCTCTCGGTCTTCCGTTGTACTGAGGTAAAGAAAACGTTACTTTGCTGGAGCCGGTCTCCTGACACCCTATAACACACCCCTCCCCCATCAAGCGTAGCACCACACACCACCAACCAACACCTCCCACTTTTCCACCTCTCTCGACTCCCCTCCCACCTCACTTCTCCCACCCTCCCCGTGTCCTCCACACTGATACTCTCACCACCCTCCCATATTCTCACCTCTCTCCCTCCCATTATCCTCCCCACTCACTTCATCAGCATCCAGAGTCGTATGGCCATGTCTCCCGTATCGAGCGCGTGCCTCCTGCCGCGTTCGAACGGCGGCTTATCCACCAGCATCCTGGCCAGCTTGCGGCGCACCTCCGGTACCGGGTCACCCTCCAGAATGGAGAGCAGGAACTCCAGGTCCTCCGACTGGCCGTCCGCCTGTACATAGTCCACCAGGCAGGAGAGGGCCACCAGGCGCACATCTGAGGGAGACGCCGGGTCAGGGGGGTCAGAGGGGCGGACAGGGTCAGAGGGTCAGAGGGTCAGAGGGTCCCCTCCCCCTCCTCCACCACCACCCCCCACCCTCGCCCCCCACCCACAATCCCCCGCCCCCCCCCCCGCCCCACGCCCCCCCCTCCCACCCCCGCCCCTCACCCACCCCCCACCCCCCACCCCCCCCCCCCCACACCCTTCCAGCAACCACCCGCCCCCCCCGACACCCCCCCCCCCCCCCCCGTCCCCCCACCCCCCCCCCCCCCCACCCCACCCCCCTCCCCCACACCACCCCCCCCCCCCCCCCCACCCCCTCTCCACCCCCCCCCCGCACCCCCCCCACCCCTTCCACCCCGCCCCCCTCACCCCTCCCACCGCCCCCCCCCATCCCCCCCCCCCCCACCTCCCCCCCCCCCCCCCAACACACCCCCTTCCCCCCCCCCCCCATCCCGCCCCCCACCCCACCCCCCCCATTCGGCCCCCTCACCCCCCCACCCCAACCCCCTCCCCCTCCCCCCCCTCCACCCCCCCCCCCCACCCCCCCCCGCCCCCCCCCCCACCTCCCCTCCCCACCCCCCCCACCCCCCCCCCACCCCCAGAGGTTCAGAGGGTCAGAGGGTCAGAAGGTCAAGGGTCAGAAGGGTCAGAAGCGGTCACCCCATCGCCCCCACCGCACACCACAGAAGGGCCACCAGCACACCCCCTCCCCGCCCTCCCAAACAACCCAGCCAGAAGGTCAAAGCAAGGGTCAGAAGGTCAGAAGGGTCAGAAGGGTCAGAGGGTCAGAGGGTCATAGGTCAGGGGTCATAGGGTCAGAGGGTCAGAGGGTCAGAGGCGCAGAGGGTCAGAGGGTCAGAGGGCCAGGGGCGGGGTTTGGAGTCGATGGGGACGGGTCTGGTATGGGAGGGAGGCAGAGCGATGGGGTATGGGATCCGTGTGACGGGTGTGGGTCAGAGGCGGACGCGCGGTGCGGGAGACTAGTAAGGACGGAGGCCGCACGGAACTGATGTCCGTTACTCGGCATAACGTGTTCGTTCTCGGCCAGGCAGAGAGTGACGGCAGAGGTGTTAATGATGGCAACAAGGAAGATTCGAACAAAGGCGAAACATATTTTTAGAGCGTCATGGTAGACAAATGGCAACGCCTGGCGCGTTTAGGGACGCCAACAGCAAGACGGAATATTTTGGAGCACAGATATTAAGCCACAGAAACAGATCACCACCACCAAACACAGGTGACACAGCACGGCAGTATCTTAACCCGCGCCCCACTGGGCCTCTGCATTTCCTTCGCCCGACTGGGGGTGTTTGAACACCCCCCCTCTAACTCGGCTCCATGGCACGTAGACAAACAAAACACCATTCGAACGTTATCAAAAATCATTTTCGAAACTACTTCAGACTTTTTTTCGCTACGTCAAAACTCAGGTCACAGAGGTCATCGAAGGTCAAATTTTCAAGTTTTAGACATCGCTCCGAGAAACCCCCAATTATTTCGCGAAACTATGCTATCTAGAAACAAACGTTCAAAAGACAATTCGCTAGCAATGAAAATGCATCGCACCTATTGTCCTCAATTTTGACCTTCAGTCAATAGTTTAAGGCTCTAGAGTCATTAAAGTCAAAAAGCTGATTTTGCAAAAAATACTTTCGTTGAAGTAACTCTTATCGAAGAAAATAACGTCATACTGTTTAGCCATCTTGTTTGTCTCGCAATTCCATTGAAATATTTATACAATTTTGTATATGTTAGGTCAACTTGAAAAAAATTGACCTTCAGGTCAAGGTAAAATGTTGACCCAATTAGTTCATGTTGCATATCAGTAGATGTGTCTGACGAGACAAAACACACTGGTGTAGTTGCAGTTCTCTATCTTCATTATGGCGCAGAGTTATTGACGAAACAAGTGTTTTGGGATGACCACGGATACCTTCGATGACCCGTTATGTTTCCTGAGCAAAAACTTGCACTTGGATCATACATAAATCATATGATTAACAATCATCCAAAGGAAATGGACTTGAATCTCGACAAAGAAAGCATTTGATATTCTCCATTGAACTTATAATGGGGAGATTTCGCAAAATTACCCGACTAAGGTCACCGATACAAAAAATACAAGATATACATTTTGTAGATTACTAATGACTAATGTAATCCTAAAGTTTGATATCGATCCTTTTAATAAACTGTAGTATTGCACGACCCAAACGTTTTTTAACGTTTTCAAACGGTCATTGACCTGACCTGGTGACCTGACCTGACCTTGACACGAACTTTGAAAATTTCGCAAATGTCCGGGAAAGAATCAGTGCATTTAGTTATGCCAAATTTGCGGCGCTGACGCGCCGCCGTTTTTTCGCTATCTTGAAAAGAACATGAGGGTGCTTCAACACCCCCCAGTGGGCCGCGTGTTAACAGTTCATGTTCTTATGTCCCACCACAGTAACAAGCGTCATCCCACTACTCCAACCTCACCTCCCAACTTCGACCGTTACTGACCCCCCCCCCCTCCTCCTCCTGCCTCAGTGACTGACCGATGAACTGTCCGTAGGCGGCGTACCCCTTGAAGAGCTGCGGCCGGCTGGCCAGGTGCCCACAGCGCTGCAGCTTCCGCAGCGCCCGCAGGCACGCCTGCGTCACCACGAACTTGTAGCAGGGCAGCAGCTTGTCGAGGTTGAGCGCGCGCACGATCTCGTCGAGCAGCTGCCGCGTCTCGGGCGAGAGAGAGTCGGGGGTGATGGCGCCGGCGCCGTGCTGGTTCATCATGGCGACCACCGGCGTCACCGACTCACCCAGCGCCTCGATCAGCGCGCCTCTGTAGTAGTTGTCCGAGTACCTGGTGCAGGGCGGGAGGCCGGGTGGTGAGGGTGCGGGGCGGGAGGCCGGGGTGGTGAGGGTACGGCAACAGGCGGGCAGGGTGGGAGGGGAGTACAGACAGGGGGAGGGTGGGGCACAGCACCGCCGGCAGTGTTGACGTGGTGGGGAATGTGGTGCAATGGTACTGAAGATCTTAGTCTGCAAGTTCAGCTACCAAGTGATACAAGAGAGAAAGTACAAAGGTATATATTTGGATTCCATTAGATGACAATCAGGATAATCTTTATGTTTAACAACAGAGTGAGCCATAACAAACATGCAGTTGCGACCAATATTAGCAACCATCATATAAATTAAATTGTTATCTCCAATACATAAAGCAAGAAATACCAGACACAAAATCACAAAGCATTCCAGCCCTCTTGACATCATCACCCTCAACATAGTACATCTCCTCACTTGTTCCTGCTGTTGTCGTTGTACTTGAAGAGGTCGAGCAGGAACTTGGAGACCTCCGGTGGGCAGATGCCGTGCGAGTTTCGCAGCGTAGCCATCGCGATCGGGATCGTCTGAAACGCCACCGAGTGAGTCTCTGGGTGAAATCAACACCAGGGCACATTAACGTGCATATAACGCCTGCAGTGCCGTAACGATGTCAATCGTTTATGCATTCACCAAGATACCTGCCCACAGCTTCTCCCACCGTTTATCGTCCAACAACAGCACTGGAGTAATTGAAGTCCAAGGTTTCCCGATGCCTCAGGAGAAGGTGGTCAAAGCCTAAAGGGTGAACGGCTTATGAAGCATGACGGAATTCCAGGCAGAGGAGGCAGCCATGGTCTAGAATAATTTAAATATTCACATCACAAACACCTGAACGGTTACGTTTGGCCTCGTTGAGACAAAAACCAGCGCGTCTCGCTTACTTCCTGGACGTGGTTTAGACACGAGGGTTCTCAAAGTGCTTACCTTCTGGATGTAGTAGATCTGCAGGTTCTCGAAGTCGTTCAGCTGGACGATGTGCGCACAGGACTTGGAGCCGAACATCTTCCTGAAGATGCTCATCATGGCAGGCTGGCCCGACCAGCTGGACACCAGGGCGTTGGCCACCTGGCGAACATAGCGACATCATTCGAATCAGGCCAGTTGCTGATGTCAACACTGTGAAATACTCCTCCGCTGGTGACTAATGTTAATTTGTCAACAACTGAATCATATATTAGAAACACAGATACATCACATACCTGTCATATATTTCAAGCTTGATGCATGGCAGCCGAATTCGTTCGATTTCCCCTTTAAACCGTCAAATGGAAAGGACAACCCTCCTTCTCCGCCGTGGTAGCAGATTGGTGGTGGGGTTTACGTCGCCGCTTCTCTCTCCCTCTCCCTCTTAGCGGGTACGGACCTTAGCCAGGGCGTGTGCAGCCCTAATGCAGTGTTGACCCGTAGTATAACAGCTCCCTCTCCCTTGGTGCGGGCCCTCTCCCTCTCCATGGGTACGACTACGCACCTTAGCCAGCGCGTGCGCGGCCCTCATCCGGACCCGGTAGTAGCACTGCTCGTTCTCCAGCACGTCGGTGAGTGCCAGGCGGGAGGCCGGGCTCGGGAAGCGGATGAGCGCCTCCACGGCCTCGGTCTGGGAGGCTACGTCACGCTCGTGACGCAGCTGGAACTGCCACTGGTAGTCGGGCTGCTCCACTATCGTCTCTCTGACGAGGGAGAACTCGGGTCCAGAGGATCCAGAGGCACGGTGAGTCGGGGCTGAGAGGTGAGAGGAGGTGGTCAGATAGGGTCCAGACAGGGTCAGATTAGGTCACAAAGGGGGCGTCAGATAGGGTCAAGTCAATGTCCTAGGATTGGGAATTTTGTGTTAATCGACACCCTACAGAAATAATATTCCATCCTTTGCCCAATTTAAGGTCTATTTCCACTCTTTTACCTTTGAGATTATTTTTCACTCATTTATTTTTCATATGTAAAAAGCAGAAAATGATAGTATTTAATAACAAGAAGGGTTAAAATTGTTGAAAGGGTCTTTTAGGTATAATTCCACTCTTTCCTTATCTTTTCAGTCTTAAACTTTCCCACTCTCACCCTGCTCTAAAACAATCCTAGGACCACTGGGGTCAATTAGGGTCAACATATGGGTCAGTAGGGTCCCACAGGGTCAGATAGGGTCAGGATAGGGTCAGATAGAGTCACACAGGGTCTAGATAGGGGTCATACAGGGGTCAGATATCCACACAGGGGTCACACAGGTGGTTCAAGGTAAGGGGTTCACACAGGTCAGATTAGGGGTCACACAGGGTTCAGATCGGGAACACCAGGGTCGATATGGTCAGATAGAGGGTAACACAGGGGTCAAGATAGGGGTCAGATAGGTTTCAGATAGGGGTCACACAGGGGTCAGATAGGGGTAACACAGGGGTCATATAAGGGTCACGCAGGGGTCATACGGCGGGTCACACAGGGGTCGCACAGGCGGGTCGCACAGGCGGGTCACACGGACGGGTCACACGGACGATCACACGGCGGGTCACATCATACATGTGTGCAGCACCGGCGAGTCGGGACTGCCGCCGGGAGATGGCAGCAGCTGGTTGGTTAGATCGGGTTGTACGGGTCAGCTGGTGAGACACCCCAGAACGCCCGCGGATCGCCCAGAACCCAGGTACAGGTCGCAGCCCAGCACGCCAGCGATGAGCGAGTCGACGCTGCCAGCGACGATGTGAGGTGGCGACAGGACCAGAACACAGAGTTACCCAGATCGCACTCCTAAGCACCGCCGCTCATGCCACCTCACATCATCATTATCATCTCCCCAAGCAGCTCCAGTCTAACCCGGCAAACGGACCACCCCACCCTGTACCGTGCCCCCCGTCCCGTGTGTCCGTCCCCGCTCCAGCCCGACCGACTTACTCCATGGCGTTGAGGTCCATGTCCACCTCCTCGCCGGTACACAGTGGGATCTTCTTCTTCTTCTGCCGGCGCGACTTGCTGTGACACACCAGATCGGCAGAGGCGTTGATGCCCTCTGTGGCCAGACGCGGGATGTCAGTTTGCCCTCTGTGGCAGACGCGGATTTCAGTTGCCCTCTGTGCCAGACGCGGGATGGTCATTTGCCCTCTGTGGCCAGAACGCGGATGTCAGTTTACCCTCTGTGGCCAGACGCGGATGTCAGTTTGCCTCTGTGCCAGACGCAGGATGTCATTGCCCTCTTTGGCCGACGCGATGTCAGTTTATGCCCTCTGTTGGCCAGACGCAGGATGACAGTTGATGTCGCAAGTAGCTGAGATGTCAGAGGTCAGATGTCAGTCAGAGGTCAGATGTCAGTCAGAGGTCAAATGTTAGCTAGATGTCGGATGTCCATCCGATTTCAAAATGTCAGTCAGTTATCAGTTGTTAATCAGCTGCTGTCAGATGCTGCGAGGCCGACACATTCGCGACTCTATCCTCTGATATGCAGAGTTTGTGCGATATCCATCAATGCATAGTATGCCCTCCCAGACTCATCGTGGTAGATGCTCGCACACTACATTGATGATGTTTTCAAACCTTACAGCTGTCTCTCTGCTGTCTCCTTATGTCATAACATCTCCAACTCGTTTGCCTCCCCTCTGTAGCCATTCATCTCCTCGTTTAATGCTTCAATAAAGCATCTCTTTTAGAGAAAGCTCCATAAAGAAGCCGCCTCTCTTGGAGTCTCCTACACATCACCCGATCTTCTCCATCCATCTCACCCAGCTCCAGCTGCCACTCACCGATCTGGAGCGTGTGTTTGAACGTGCCGTCCAGCTCCTGGAGATGTACCAGCAGAGGCCCGACGTACAGCCGGACACCGCGCGACCCCACCTGGTCCTGGCTGATCTTCAGCTCCACTGTGTTCCTGTAAGGAGCGGTCAGACGTCAGATTAACTGTCAGTAGGTCGTGCCGCACCAGAGACGAAGCGTAGGGGACGGACGGAAATGGCCGGGGAGGCGGTGAGGTCGCTTTGGAAGACTGCAGAATGTTGGAGAGGAGTGGCAGGATGCTGTGGAGTGGGTGCGGAGACTAGGATGTAATACTAGAGTGAAGGATGCTTGCGAGGAAATGCCCTCAAGGAAAGTGACCCCTGGTGTTTGTTAATTGGGTTTTAGGGCGCGACAACTCCTTGGTTTTGACTGGCGTCTATAAACCTTTGTTAGAAGGGTACACAGAAGCAACTCATTTACCAGACAAAACACATTTCTGGAAAAATTAGCGCCTAAGCAAAACAAGAACTTAACTTGGAAACTCAAGCTGAACTACCTCACATCCAATCAAATCACAAACAAATACAATAACAGCCTGAAATCCCAGTCGTTTTCACAAAGTATTTAACTCGTCCCGCCATTGCCCTACCTCTTCCTGTTGAAGACGAAAGAGAGGTGGAAGCGAGCGTGACCGCCTTGGCGCACCCACTGGTCGCAGAACACGTTGATGTCCTTGCCGGTGACGGTGTAGATGGCCTTGAGGAAGGTGGTGGTCGAGAGAAGAATGGAGCTCCACGCGTCGTACGAGAACCGCTGCTCGCACGCGTTCATCGCCAGCGACAGCTGCTTGTTGAACACCTGTTCAGAGACAAGACCTGTTCAGAGACCTGTTCACCTGTTCAGAGTTTAGAGACCAGAGATGTGGTGATGATGCTGGGGTTTCAAGACTGAGAACACATCAAGTCTCTTGATTTCCCATTTGGGTCGGTGCGAGAGACGCCATCAGCACACGGCAGTCGCGTTGTCATTAAAGGGAGTGTGCCTACTATTTTGAAATGTCAAATATATTTTTATTACAGTAAGAAGCTATTGGTTTGATCATTGGTTACGATACAATTCTTGTCTGGAGCCCCTTTAGTTGAATTATTACTTATATTCTGTTTTGCATTTGTTTTGTTTCAAAACTCATAAACGATCGCCACTATAAACAGAGCACGAACAGAATTGTTACCTATAATGGCGCACCAAAGACGATAAACAAACCTATACGAACAATGTATGGGTCTGTTTATAGTTATCGAGGCTCTGCTCGGCAGCTCCTATCAGTGCTCACGAGTTGTTTTCTATTGGCCAGCGCTAACAATATATGCTAGTGTTGTAATTTGAGAGTAATCGCTTCTAGTAGCGAAAACTCTCTGGCGAATATCGATAATTAAGTTCCGTCGGAATGTGATTGGCGACTTTGGAAATTTCTCAAGCAAACTTAAGTGAATCCTGGGGAAATGAAGTACATGGCTATTCAGACAAAATATGGTTCATCAGAGCTAGTGTCAACAACTCCACATGACCAATGAGAGTAGGCACACTCCCTTTAAGCGCAGCGCAGGTCACGCAACACGGAACCAACGGTCACACGGATAAATACAATATTTAGGAAAGTTCACAATCTTAAAACATTGTAGGTTACACTAATCAAACTGAATCCGCTATATAAGATCGGCACACCCACGCTATGGTGTCAGAATGACAGAAGACGCGCACACCCAGCTAATGGTGTGGGGGTGACAGAAGATGACAGTGAGGATGACAGCGCGCTCCGGTTAGAGGTCGCTGACCTGCAGGAGCAGTTCGGCGCCGATGCGCTGCTCCAGCATCCTCATGATGAGGTGCGACTTCTTGGCGTACACTTCCAGGTAGCGCGGCGACACCGTATGGACGGAGCTGTGTGCACAGACGTGAAATCAGCATGCGAAACGTGTAAGCCAATATTGTATAATGCTGATGTACGAAGCTTGCATACAAATTTATACAGATGACGAATTAAATAGAATAATGACCCGATCAACACATACATCACCGTGTGATACATGGATTGGAAAGCGAATATTATCTAACCTCACAATGATGATGATGATTGGGGCTTAAGCGCGCCGCAACAAAATAGTTATACGGCGCCCATTAACTGGCAATGACACTCACTGAAATGCCGTTCTGCCTGCAGTACTTCACTCAAGCAGGTACACAGCACAACATTAATTGAACCATTCTGATGTCTAATCTACCATCCTATCGCACCGATCTGCCTGACACGCCATACGAGACGTCCTGACGCTCCGTGGCCGCGGCGCACCTGAGCGGAAAGTAGAACTCCTTCTGCGAGTGCAGCGGGTGGAAGGTGGGCGGCGCGTGACTGCCAGACGGCGCCGTGCCGCTGTTGTCCAGCACTATCGGCCCGTACCGCTGCTCGTACTTGATCACCTCCTGCGTCTCCTGTTAACACACGAGGACGGCGTCAGCCTGGTGTCAGCCCGGCACTAACGCTAGCGGTTGAAATATCGAAGCCCCACATGCTTGCACATTATGAACTCGCAGTATTTGCTGACGGAAGATGACCGAGGCTACTGCAGCTTACGTAAACAAACTTCAACCCAGCAAAACCCATTGGAGAAGCGCAAATGTTAACACACACAGACCGTCTAAATGCTCATTTATCGTTGATATGTCAGTATCTTGAATTGCTTTAGAGCTTGTATTGGGAGCATGCTCCTGTTGCTCATATGTTCTAAATAAATAAATAAAAATAAATATGATATTTATTTTATATATTTATTGGCTGGTGAATGATGGATATTTAAAATATCCATCATTCACCAGCCACCTCAGCCAGTGTCCTAGGATTGCTTTGCCCAGAGCCAGTGTGCAGAGCGGAAAATCCAGACTGCAAATTAGGAGAAAGAGTGGACAATTATACCTCAAAAAGAGCCTTTTTCAAGAAATTACACAACCCTGCTATTAAACAAAACTTGATCAATTTTCGGTCTTTTTACATATTACAATAAATGAGTGAAAATAATCTCAAAAGTGAAAAAGAGTGGAAAACAACCCTTCAAATTGGGCAAAAGGAGTGAAAAATATTTATTGTAGGGTGTCGCTTTACACCCAAAATTCCGAATTCTAGAAACACTGGCCTCAGCTCCATCGCTTCCCTTCAACTCACCGAGTACATCCAGTCGCGGTGGTAGTTCATGCCGAAAAACTTCTTCATGTACAGCCCTGTGAGGTAGTGGCTGATGCCGAGGGTGAGCCAGGCGTCGCTCCAGCCGGTCAGCGAGATGAAGCAGGAGAAGAACTGGCGGGCGAGGGCCAGCGCCAGGCACCGGCGCGTCTCGTACACCTGCTCGATCACCTGCGGCGGGCACAGCAGGTTCACGCTGAAAACAGATCCGGCGAAAGTGAGAGGCGCAAGCGTCAGGGCGAGCGGGGCGATGTCGGCAGGCCAGAGGTACAGTGGAGACGGCGCCAGCGTAGCGGACGGGCAGGGCGCGTGCCGAGCGCAGATCGTGGAGAGAGACGAACAAGGACGAGCGGGGTTCGAAATACGTGACATGCTGGTATGATACTGCACGGTACGAAGCGATAAACGGTCAACACAGCGGCTGTGACTGTATTCTAGCAGCTTTGGTCTGAACAGAACTGGAACTGAAGCTGAAAAATAATTAAATACACTCATTAATAATCGTCGAAAACAAACTCAGAGACGTTAAACACATCATACAACATCACTAAGTGATGTAGCTGACTGGCACGTTTGAGAGGAAATAAGCATGTGTTTAAGTCGAGCTGCTCTAATTGTCATGCTGCATGGCCTTACATACCTGAGGATGCTCAGAGTCGCGTACGACGACACGTCCTCATAGGTTTCGTCCACAAACACCTGTTTGTAGCATGAATACGGAAACCTGTGGCATACAGATGACAAGTGAACACCTTGAAGTGTTATCTGTCCTAATAGTAAATATTTTCAATGTTGAAAAACCACATAGCAAGTGACCAAATGGTTTGTATTTGGAATGCTAGCGCTGGCCATCCGTTCGTGGAATCAGTTTACACATTTGGAGAAACAGCGACGCGCAATATGAAGGTCCAAAATATCTCCAAACCCTGGTCTCGTTTCTCTCAACGGAGCCAGCCTCAGTTGCCCTCACCTCTCTCAGTCATGAATCTCACCTGTTGGCGAGTACCTCCTCGAAGAACTCGAACGTGGTGTGCATGAAGCGAGCGGTCTGCTTCAGCATCGGCAGCAGGTTGGGCAGACAGAAGTACGTGATCTCGTTCATGTGCGGATCCACGTAGACTTCAAACGGGCTGCCGATACGAGGGGGCACGGAGAGGGTGACGGGGAGGCAATGGAAGGATGGACGGCCGAGAGCACCGGGGGGGACGGCGAGGGACGGGGGTGACGGAACAGAGGGCATGGGGAGGGGTACGGAGCACCGGGGGGGTGACGGGAGGCACGGGGAGGGTACGGCCAGAGAGGATGGGGAGGGATGACGGAGAGGCACAGGAGAGGGGTAACGGAGGGCACGGGGAGGGTGACAAGAGGGCAGTGAGGAGAGGGGTTGTGATCTGGGAGAATATAAAGAGGTCGGGCAGCACATGGGGTAAATGATATGGTGTTAGCAGTGTGGCAAATAGAACGACATGCAGTAAATATAAGCATACTGACATCCGAAAGCACCAAAGTAAACAAGTAAGAGTAATGATAGCATTCTGAAACTGTGACCTCTTTGACTGATTAGTGTTTCTTTGCAAGCATATTAGATCCGATATTGTTAATGACACACTGCCATTCTTTGACACATTTCTTGAAGAGAAAAGTCATTGGTTAATGCGGATATCTTCCTCGACAAAACAAAACCAAGAGCAATCAGTGAGTGCCTGGATGCAAAGCCCGCTCCACCCCTTTCGTGACCACAGCGCCCTGGCCCTCCCCTTACAACACCTACCTGACCGGGGCGCCAAATAACCTTGGTGGTTGCGGCGACCTGGATAACCCGAATAACCCGAACACCTTGAATCCCCACCTACCCGACTGCTAGCGCGATGTTGGGCGCGGCGGTGGGCAGCGGCAGGTGATAGTGGAACGTCCGCCTCCTCATGTCCGGCGTGTACACCGTCTCTATCAGGTCGCCGCACGACACCGCCGTCAGGCTCTCGTCCACCGTGAACTCCAGCTTCCACGTACACAGGTCGCAGAAGCTGTCGATGCACGGGAACCAGAGGCGCGACGAGTTCTCGAAGCCGTAGGTGAACATGTGCGCGCCGCGCTCCGCCAGCGAGCCCTCCGTGTCGGGGAGAATGAACTGCAAACCGGCTGTGGGCGTCTCCAGACTGAACTCGACTCCGATTCTCAGCATCTGGCCGTCCTGGATGAGGTCCTGCGCCTCCACCGGGATGTCCACCACCAGCTCCCCCCGGCCGTACTCCGGGTCCGTCGAGTTGACGGCAGCCTCGTGCGCCTCGGCGAACGACTCCAGGTCGCGGCTGATGGGGAAACGCGGGGCAAGCGGTTAGGTGAGGTATCGAAGAGGCTGCTCCTTCCGTCTTTTTCAAACGACACTGACGTCAAATTCCCGTACGTTTACTCGTTAGCACGTTAGCTCTCACGTCGAGTGACGAAGGGTGCATTGGCGGCAAGCAGCAAGGTGGATATAAACGCAATACCGTCTGGGGAAGCCAGGAAGGGATGCATCGGAACGGGATGGGACTGGACGGAACCGGGATATGCTAAATCAGCTAAGAATACTATGTGTGCTCCTCGTCCGGTAGACACAAATTCGATACATAGACCCAGTCGAGTAAGGTGCTGAAACGATCTTGGACACGAGCCAATGCAAAAAGGAGAATGGCAGCTCTATCAATTAAACGAATAAGATCAGGTCAGAGTTCAGACCAGAGGCTGTTCTGAAAAAAAATCGAGCCACCAGCTCAATTTTTTATCAGGACGGCCTGTGGTCTCTATTTTGGCTGAAGCAGCACCGGTCAACATTGCACCCCGGCCGACCAGGCGGCTGCAGACCCAACTCACTTGGAGCTGCCCTGCATGATGTCCTGCGTGGGGTCACAGTAGCTGTAGCTGGTCTCCAGGTCATCGTTGAGCGTGATGCGGTACACACGGCACTGTTTGCAGTTGAGTTTCACCTGACGCAGGTATTCCGTCTGCAGGGCCAGCGTCAGCTCCACAAAACCCTGGCGGCGGAGGCAATCACAACGTGACGTAACCTACAGTGAGCAAACTGGTAACACTGTACCAGTGCTGGATTTTTGGTTTGGTCTCTTGGATTGTAGCATATTTTTTGCGTAGCTGTAGTAGCACATTTGCAAAAATAGTGCACACAAATGCCATTATTTGGTCCTCAGACGTATATGCTGATTGACGGGGGGTTCGGCGGTCGTTCAGGCAAAATTCGTTTTATAATTATAGTGCACATATTTTTCTGTGCATACTTATATATTGTAAGCAGCAACTTCTTGATTAAAAATCCAACAAACGGGCAAAAATCCAACACATGCACTGTACGCCTTGCAAGCAGATAATAGTGTCAATTATCACAGATCATTTATAAAACAAGTTGTAGCTCTATAAATATGTAGGAAAGTATTTTACACTATGCCATTGTCAAACAGATCTTCCAAAAGAGTTTCTTAATTATTTAGGTAAACTATCTGTGACTCAGATGATCAAGATACTCTAGTTTGTCAATACTTGTCAATACTAATAACAATACTGATAGTCAAATACTGATATCAATAACATTTTGAGATGCTAATTTCCGCATCCTAGGATTGCAAAATTTGGGTGGAAAATGACACTCTGTGCACAATATTTTCCCGCTCCTTTTCCCAAGTTGTATTGTGAATTCCCTCCCCCCCCCTAAATCAACATGTATTGGATAACTATAACCCTAGCACTGATATTAATAATGCTAATATTTACCCATGAAGGGGAAAAAATGGTTAAGGAATTTTTGCTATTTGTAACAGCAGATTCTGATAGATGAGTTTTGAAAAACCTTGAGTACATCATAATGTCTTTTTTAGGCTGATTTTGTCACTCTCTATGGTGATTTTTAGGCTGATTTTTTCCACTTTCTACAGTTATTTTTAGCTGAATTTTTCACTCTGCACCCCAACTCGAAAGCAATCCTAGGACCCTGGTTATTTTGTTAATTGGAAGTTAAAACAATAAAGTGAAG
>VOPJ01003303.1:0-13053 GCA_014673585.1 Semibalanus balanoides
CCCGCGAAGGTATGCCCCATAGTACCTACATTTATCCAATTTGTCTTTACCGTTACTCCAATACTCTTTCCTTCGATGTATCTACATTTCAGCTTTGTGTTCTGACATTTCATCACTCCTGGTTAGGCTTTTTACAACCCACTGCGATCTGTTTCGTACAAATGAGGCTGCCAAGCGCCCCACTCGGAGGAAGTCCGAAAGGACCCAATCTCTTATTTGGCTCGCCTTCTCCCGTTTAGCTCGCCAAGCCTTCACGAATCTTCATTTACCAAATAGCCAGCACGACTGAAATATTTCACTTTCGCCCAAACTTAATTATGGAATGCAGCTTCCAAAAAATAGGCCTGGGATTGTTGATGACTAGGGTGATGAAAACAAACTGATGCTATTCGTAATGCCGCTGTGGTGTGCTTTAATATACTTGGGTGGATGTTTATGTTTTCATTTTAGCGCTCACCGTTTTTAATCATAAAAAATATTTTCAATAAGGCCTGGAGTCTTTTCACTTACCTACCACAAAATCTCGCATTTACAGCAGAAAGACGTAGAAGGAAAGTTGTTGTGTGGAAAGGTCGTCTCGCAAAAGTGATCGATCGAAAGGATCCACCCAACCCACTAACTTTGTGTAATGACTATTGACACTAGTCAAGGTCATTCTAATGAAAGCAAACAAACACCAAACTTACACACACACACACATGCATACACATACACACACACACACCTACACACACACACACCCGCACACACAACACACACACCACAAAGACACAGAACACCTACACACATGACACACACACACACACACACCACAACAGCACACACACACACACACACAGCACACAACCGCCCCGCCACCCGGCACCGCACGCCGCACAACGCACCCGCACGCCGCAGCCCCGCACCCGCACCCGCACCCGCACCCGCACCCGCACTCCGCACTCCGCACCCGCACCCGCACCCGCAACCCGCAGCCGCACCCGCACCCGCACCCGCCACCCGCACCCGCACCGCACCCGCACCGGCGCTACATGCACACGCACACGCACACGCATGCCAGCAGGCACGATTCTCATTCTCGCACATCGCACGACGCACACGCACACGGCACACGCACACGCACACGCACACCAGTTCACAACGCACACGGCGCACACGTACACGCGCACACGTACACTGCGCACACGCAACACACGCAGCACACGCACACGTACCGGCGCACACTACACGCGCACACGCACACACACACACACACACAAGCAGCACACACACACCTACCACACAATCACACACACACACACACACACACACACACACACACACACACACACACACACACACACACACATTAACAGCATGCATTGTGATGGAAGACAATCCAGTTTCTCCAGGATCTTTGTGGCATTGGTTATATAAAACTTTAACAGCCCTAGCGCTAACGTATATTGGATAGGATATGTCAAGTAAAAATATGATAATAATTAACGCACATTTTAGCGATCTGTTTGAATATGGGAACCATATTCACCAGTGACACGTAGTCCAGTTGACATGCCGTTTTCATGGATGGCAGAATAAACAGATTTTGTACGTGATGCCGTCTGACCCAGAGCTCTGTTCGGACACGAGTTATTCGGAGCTGTTTTATTGCCCTGATTCGGAGTATGATGTCATCGTGACTCTTTCTTTTTCACTCATTCATTCTGAGATCATGCTTTGCTGGGTTGAAGTTGCGACTTGCGATCGCTGAAAGGAATTAAAAAAATGAACCGAATGAATGATGAATGACACACTAAAAAATGGTAGAAAAGGCATTCAATCCTTCCACGGAAATGCCTGGAGTAGTTTTTATTATTATAATGTATGGATCAACGGCTAATATTTTCTAAAGTTAGTTGTAATAGCCCGAATGCCACTTCAAAAACGTTTGATATGCTTGATACCCATAACCATTATTTGTCTGATGGTAACATTTTATTGATTAACAGGACTAATATTTCACAAATTTTATAAAGAAGACACGCATGCCTGCGTCTCGAACAGGCGGGCCCTGCATAGATGATGGATCTTATCGAATTTGACTTTGACTCGGACTCTGATACAAAAATTATGTTCCCGAAAATGTTGACCTACACATGGGCTTCAAGTATGACACGAGACTGGTGACGTCACTCCTCCCAATGACGAAGTCCAAGCCGGTGCCAGTTCTAACACCTGTCGTGTTTTTCGGCGTGCCGACAGAGTGCCACCTGGTTGCGAGGGCTGGTCATCCTCAGTACGACCGCCTCTGGTGGAGTATTTGCCGTATCAGCCGCCTTCTTCACCGAGGACAGCAGTTGGGGCAGACAGCCGTTCCTGCCGCGAGGACTCCTCGGGGTGAGTGTTCTCTCTTCATCAAGGACAGCGGCTGGTACAGACAGCCGTTCCTGCCGCGAGGACTGCTCGGGGTAAGTGCTCTCTCTCTTCACCAAGGACAGCGGCTGGTACAGACAGCCGTTCCTGCCGCGAGGACTGCTCGGGATGAGTGCTCTCTCTTCACCGAGGACAGCAGCAGGGGAAGACAGTCATTCCTGCCGCGAGGACTGCTTGGGTGAGTGTCCTCTCTTTACCGAGGACAGCGGCTGGGGCAGACAGCCGTTCCTGCCGCGAGGACTGCTTGGGGTGAATGCTCTCTCTTCACCGAGGACAGCGGCTGGTTCAGACAGTCATTCCTGCCGCGAGGACTGCTTGGGGTGAGTGTTCTTTCTTCACCGAGGACAGCAGCAGGGGCAGACAGTCGTTCCTGCCGCAATGACTGCTCAGAGTGAATGCTCCCTGTTCACCGCCGGTTAATGCGATGTGAGACTAGCACTAGCCCTTAGCCACAGGCACCCATCAGCCCCTGTTCTTTGCAAAATAGCATCAGTTCACAGCTTTAGCCTTTAGCGTTGACCCTCAGTCCAACAGCTTGACACTTGTGACAGTCTCTGGTCTAGGGATGACTCGGGACTTCGGATGGCCTCTGGTCTAGGGATGGATCGGGACTTGGGATGGCCTCTGATCTAGGGATGACTCGGGACTTGAGGAATTATCTGGCCTAGGGATGACTCGGGACTTGGGATGATTTCTGGTCTAGGGATTGTTTGGGACTTGGGACGGACTCTTGTCTAGGGATGACTCGGGACTTGGGACGGTCTCTGGTTTAGGGATGACCCGGAACTTGGGAGTATCTGGTCTATGGATGACTGGGGATTTGAGACGGTTTCTGGTCTAGGGGTGACTCGGGACTTGGGACGGTCTCTGGTCTAGGGATAACTCGGGACTTGAGACGGTCTCTGGTCCAGGGATGACTCGGAAGTTGAAACACCCAAGCTCTGAATGGCGAGCGCCCAGCCCAAGCCTCATGTTCTCAATCCTCAGCACCAGGGCTGCGAAGTCAATCGGTTTTCAGGTGACTCCGACTCTGACCCTCCGGAGTCGACTCCGACTCCGGCTCCGATTCAAAAATTTAATACCACCGTTGATTGGCTGAAGTTTTTATTGACAGGCACAATAAAAAGCTAACTTCAGCACATTTTTTCGCGTTTAATGATTGAAACTCTTAATGGAACATTTAAAGGTAACATACATCAAACTGATTACATTGTGTGACCCTAATTTTATATTCCAAATGCTCCGGAGGCTCAAAAAAGAGTTTGCCAGGTTTGGTGACATCCCTTCTATCAACACGATTATTAAGCAATCAGGCACGGAGCCATATATATATTTTTTTATCAGGGAAACAAATCAAATTTTGCTCCACAGCCATATGCTGCTGACGGGGGGGGGGGTAGGGTCGGGTGGTCAGATAATCCCATTCTATCTTAGTGTTAATTTATTTTTGCTCAGGGGGGGGATATCCCTGTCCCCTTTGTTACGTCCCTGTAGGCAATGCTAAAAGGCTATAGTTATTTAACTAATACTAACCCGTCCGCTCCGCTGGTCGATCTATGTATAGAGACTACATTTTTTAATGTTTTTTATCCGTCATACTACCGAGGCACCTACCCGTAGGTCCGATCTTCAGTCCCATCCTACATCCTGAACCTACACTCCTCAGTTCTAAGTACCGGTCCCTCTCTTCTCCCAGTCTTCAATGTTCACCCCAGCTCGCCTCAGACTATGACCGCAGCTCGCCTCGGGTCATGACCCCAGATCGTATCGGAGCCTCGTCAACAGTGCCCTGACGACATAGTTCTGCCACGGCCTGAGAGACCATCACTTTAACGTGGACGCTGGAGATGGACGGAGGCAGTAGGCGATACCCTCCCACCCATCCTGTTTCTTTTTAGATTCGTTCATTCGTTAGTGGGTCGATTTTGATGTCAGGAAAGTTTTCTGCCTTTGAAGGGCATGTGGATTGTTGGTAAGAAAACTGAATCTAAATCAATCTTTATAAAATGTATACCAACGGTAAACGGGAGGTCCAACTGTCATATAAATCGGAAGACCGGCCGCTACGTATGAATCGCGATCCGGCTTACTGGATCCGTCTTACCGATCGATCGGTAGGATGAATCCTAAACTGTTTATTATCGACGATGTTGTCGCATGATGGTGATTCTTTCATAAGATGGACATATTTGAATACATATTGGGTATTAGTGCTCGTATAATAACTTACATGGTGGGAGAGAAGCAACAGACAGCTGTGATCTACTAGCATTTCCATAGTATTCGCTGACCGATTAGCCTGATCGAATCATTGTCATCAAAAATATTAACCTAGAGCCTAAATGTTCCATTTAAAATAGTCGTACTTATGTTTTGCGTGCTAACATATTCATTATTAACGAGGAGTAGTTACACTTAACAGCGGAAGATACTTTTCATGCAAAAAATGATAAGTTTAAATGCATTTAATGGTTTATGACTACCATGAAACATTCGCCCAACAATTATACCTGCAAATGAGCAAAATTATCTTGCTGAATGTTTATTTCTCATCCCATACGGACAACTTCGCTTTGCTGTTTGTTTTATTATGCAAAATTGTGGTCTTAGCGTGTCGACAATTCCTAAGCTGAGATGATTTTTCCGAGACAAGAATGCTTTGATCCACGTTTTTAAGATTAAGTTATTGGAACTAAAGGTTCAAGTAAAAGGACCAGCTATATTCATAGGCGAAAGAACCGGGGGGCAGGGGGGGGCAACTGCCCCAAACATTTTCGGATTTTAACATTACGCCTATGGACGTCGCATGTAAAGAATCGACTTCAAAATGCCTTTTGCCTCCCTAACTTCAAATAAGTTCCTACGCCCTTGGCTATATTAGATTATACGCTGTTGCAGACGCTCCTGCCCTTACAAGCACGACCAGCTATCCCAAATGCTGACGAATGGTTTCGGGTCGAATGCACACTCCAATATGTGATAGTTAATTATGTTCGGGTAGCTCAGGAGAAGGGTAATCAATCTCTATGTGCACTTCTAGAAGACAGTATGTTGTCTAGAGATAAGTCAATCTGCTTTGGAGTCTTAAAAGCCTGAGTTCTCCTATGGAAACTCACTTTCATGCCCTTGAAAGAACTTGGAACGTGCCTGAGAGCTGGTGGTGAGTGGTCGAGGACGATCGACTGACTACGTGGCGGCTACCATCCAAACGTCCCTGGAAATACTTTCGGAAATACTGGGTTTCAGTTTGATCGAGAAGGGTACTAACAGGTCTTCAGCACCTCCCAAACAGTACAAATATGAAACGCAGCCACATGCCTACCCGTGGTGCCGGTGCCATGCATTGAAAAATGAATATTCGAGTTGACAAATACATAGGAAAGAGATAAAAATACCGCAGTAGATATGGCTGTAAGCTCAAAGGTTGGTTACACCTCACAAATATGTCAGCTCTTGTAAACGTCATGTATGCATTCCCGTGAATGGTACATCCAACAGTTATCATTACAAAGGAACAGTCAACTGCAGATTTCTCCACGACGTAAGATGCACCGCATGTGACATTGGGACATCCTGGCCGAGAACCGAGCAATATCGCATCAACGTGGCTGTGCCTCTTCGATATGGTGCGTCATGAATGGCTTTCCAAGCACCACAGACAGCTGTAAGGCTCCAGTGACGTGCATATGACGCCAATAGATTATCGCCGGGACATTTGACACACAATTTATGACGGCTCGATATTTTCTCCGCTCCTCAGAAGCGATCGCTTCGTGGTATTTACACACAGCTGTAGACGCGTCGGCGACGATAGATTCACAATAATATCGTCGGTGTCGGTGTCGGTGTCGGTATCGGTATCGGTATCGGTATCGGTATCGGTATCGGTATCCGGTAATCGTAATCGTATCGGTATCGGTATCGGTAGGCGGGTATCGGTATCGGTATCGGGTATCAGTATCGGTATCGGTATCGTATCGGTATCGTATCCGGTAAATCCGGTATCGGAGTTCGGTGTCGGTGTCGGTGTCGGTGGTCCGGTGTCGGTGTCGGGTTATCTGTGTGGTGTCGGTGTCGGTGTCGGTGTCGGTGTCGGTGTCGGTGTCGGTATCGGTGTCGGTGTCGGTGTCGTGTCGGTGTCGGTGTCGGTGTTCGGTGTCGGTATCGGTAATCGGTGACGGTGTCGGTGTCCGTGTCGGTGTCGTGTCGGGTGTGGTGGTCGGTGTCGGGTGTCGGTGTCCGGTATCGTATCGGTGTCGGTGTCCGGTGTCGGTGTCGGTATCGGTGTCGGTGTCGGTGTCCGGGAGGTCGGCGGCAATGCGCTGTACCGGGCGCCAGCCACCGGAACCGTCTGGACGCTTTTGGACTGCTCGGTCAGTAAGTGGAACGGACGGCAGCGTTGTATCAACTGCAGCTAACTAACAGCCGCTCCGTTACGACGGCTGACCAGCATGCTCCGTTTCGGAGCGGACCAGCAGGCGCTGCTTCATAACCATCACGGTGCCATGTTTTGTCTTGAGATGCAGCCCAACTGGCATATAAAGGGCTCGGGATTATCCATTAAATCTCGAACGCGACTATGATCAAGGAATATCCTTTGTAGTTACGTAAAACGCTTCGAATGTTTGATTATGCGAAAACCCACTTATTCGACTTCAATATTGGAGACCATTTGACTCACGGCTATACAAAAGTTCAATAAGAGCGCTCGACGAACTTCGCTGACATGTAAGGAGAATTTTCAGCAGAGTCCTGGAATGCTTTATTTGTATGACTAGATCAGAAGATTGCGTTCTGTGGCAGTTCCATGCTGCAAAACTGAACCTTGAGTAATACGGTTACTCACGTTGACTTGATAGTTCGATATCTCTGCACAGAATAAACATATGTGTGTTACCTGATAATCCACCCAGCCAGAACTTACTGAGAATGCCAACTGAGCTGACACGCTGTACACTTATTTGAGCTTCAATCCTGTCAGTCTAAAAGTTATCCTCGATCCATTATTATTATATCTTAAGAGGAATAGCACTACCTTTTTACTTTACTAAATATTATTGAAATAAGCACCCACTCTCATTATTTATTGATTGTCCCTTTGCGTGTGTGCGTCACACAAGTCGTGTATATCTTTATATCTGACCCAATCCATAACTGTAAGAGACGACAGCTCAGACGGGCCAGCTCAGATCTCTCACAGTCCTGTCCTGCCCACAGCTAACACAGTCTCTCCTATACGGGCAGCGCTGCCTTACCTACATTCCCAGCCAACAATTAACTTGGGCACTGATCGGGCACAATGGGATTAAACCGTTGTGCCCGATCAGTGCCCAAGTTAATTGTTGGCTGGGTATGGTGAGCGCACTATACCACACCAATTTGTTAGCGTCTGCCTGTCGTTGGCCTCAAATGATCGACATTTTTCTTCGCGGGCCAACATTGCCGAGACGACTGTGGCGCACGGATGGCTATTGAGGCATACGTGGCGCACGGATGGCTATTGAGGCATACGCGGTGCATCAGGCCTCGCGCCGGTCGGGGCATCTTCAGTCTGGGAAGGCGAGGATGCACCCGTGGGAGCCTACAAAACGCTTGCCGTAGCGAGGTCAAAAGGTCTTTAGTAGATCGTTTGGGCCGGGTAGTACTGCTGTTATCGTGCCCGGGGAATGAAACGAGAGCAGAGAAAGTCGACCCGGACGTTGTTGGTATTAAGGTTGTGAGTGGATGCGAAGTGTTTGCCAGTGTTCGGTGGCGAGCTGTACTAGGGTTACCTGTATATGTGCAGCATTCGAGCATCTAGAGACCAGTGCACTGCGATGCGTTGTTTACAGCTAGTCACAAAGGGGCGAGCTTATTGAATTTATAGTGAAGAAATATGTATGATGAACAACAAAGCTATTTATTTAGGACAACAAAATTGCGCTGAGTCTGAGCAATGTAAACATGTGCGTCTCATCTGAAGTAATAATAACGATGTTTCTCCATATTGTCTGATTTTAGTGTAAGAATGATCAGCGAACAGCATTCCACATTGTCTGCTCATAGGTATTTAACCCAGTATTGACTAGGCCAGCCCTCTGATCAACTTTTGTAATAGCAGGCAACATATGGTAAGAGACTGACTGAACTCTGCTGTGTATGTAGATATTTGTGATCTCGGCATTTTTCAAAACTACTGCACTTGCTTCACTCGTGCAGTAATTTCAAAAAACGCCTCGATCACAAACACAAACATACCGGCATCGTTCAGTAATGCTTAATACCAAATAGCGGTGGCTACAACATAGTGATATCGATTTTTGCTCTCATAATTTTGTTTTTTGACACCCCGAAAATAAAACATAATGTTGTTGGAAAAAATGTCATATAAAAACAAATTGTCAAAAACATTAAACAACGGAATACATGTCAGAGAAATACATATAAGCAACAACTATAGGTACTTAATTTCAAAATCATATCACCATTTTTGACTGATGTATGGCGTCCAAAGTATTCGTATTCGTTTATTGAGAATTCGTCCACATAGTGGTTATTATGGATCCTGTACATTGTAGAAAAGGTGATTATAGGCAATTACACGTATGTACACTACAGAAACGGTCACGGTCACGATACGTATATACAGCGGGGACATCCGATTGCCATTGATGTTCACCCACGGCACGCAGGAATTCCCCGCAACTTTGCACCTAGGTAACTCATGACTTCATATTTTGAAGTTGCATGTTTGGCTTTTAGGGACCAGATTCAGACCAATGAAGGCTAGCACTGTATTTCTGAGCCAAAATTAGTATTTTTCATCTATATTTATACATTTTTTATTTTGAATTGTGCCCTGACCTTTTGTGCATAGTTGATCTTTTGTGACATGACCTTTTAAAAATCTTACTTTAGCTCATGCGGGATGTGTATCATACCTTTGAGAGCACTTTGGGTGATCATGGTCGCAATCGAAGACTTTGGATGGAATGTATGCCCTATGAACTCAAATACCTTGATTTTGACCTTTGACCTGACCGTGACCTGTCATGTGACCTTGATAGGAAATGGTTGGGTATGCTTTAGATTTGTATCATTGAGCGCTATCAAATGCCGCCTTGTGCGTCTCGCTGTAATCATCGGTTCAGAAGACAACCAGGGGAAGGGGGCGTTTAACGCCCCCTTCCCCTCAATGCTGGGTTTACCTAAATGGGAACGGTGAGAAGCTTTCTGAGACTTACACTTTATTATTGCAACTTTGTCTATCAAAACGTTTTTGGTTTAGTTGATGTATCCATACATTGGCTCGGCATCGGGTTCAGTCAGAGGCATGCTACGTGCACAGGACTCTTCAACAGGCTAATTAATATTTGCAAACGTAATTCCAGGCCACTTAGATTTATGGACTCGTTACACAGCCAAATGACATAGTAACGGGCTGTTAAAGTCTGGAAGGGCGTTCTCCAAATTCACAGACCATTTAGTTGACATCTTAATCACCCGCTCAACAACTGTTTCCTTTCTGCTTGGCTCACCACCCAGTCGCTTGCAATATCGTTTTCCCAGCCCGAGTGGCTTGTTATTTCTGTACCACAGGTCGGATGTTGCCACTTAATAATGAAAAACCAGTGTCCCTTGCACTTCAATCTACTGTACTGGCTTTTTGTGCTTTGATAATTTAGGTTGTTTTCATCCGTTGGAGCACTGGCAAGGTGTTGTTTTTACGTGTCGGTGCTGAAATGATATTACATTTCCTGGATGTCGAGTGTTTCCAATTGTCATTGCATTAGCTTCCGCAGTTTCCGTGAGACGTGATACTCAGTGTTTACCTTCTGCTGTCTGACTTTAGCAGATGGGTCAATAAAGGGCTCTGCATTTTGTATCGCCTTTTACGACTGGTCAAGATGGGAAGATTTAGCACCGTACTAGCGGACAGTTAACCCGCTCAACCGTTAACCCGGCATTGACTGGGGTCTTACTCGTATCTGAACACCATTGACTGGGGGGGGGGGAGGGGGCGTTAAACGCCCCTGGGTATCTTCCAAACCAATGATCGCACCGAGACGCAGAGGTTGGCATTTGAAAGCGCTCAATGATACAAATCTAAAGCATGCTTGACAATTTCAAATTCAGTTCACATGTCCGCCGTCCGGTCACGGTCAGGTCAAAGGTCAAAATCGAGGTATTTTAGTTTATGGGACATACTTCCCATCAAAAGCCTTCAATTACGATCATGATCACCCAAAGTGCTCTCAAAGGTATGATACAACCCGTATGACCTAAAGTGAGATTGTTGGCAAAGATAAAGGTCAAGGTCAGGTCACAAATAGTCACTATGCACAAAATATCTACCAAATTCATGCAACACATGTTTTACGGATCATTTTACGCGTAGACTTCGATAGTGATACTCATTTTATCACTTTAATTCATGCACATGAAGTAACTGTCAAGCTAAGGTTAAAGTAAGTTCACAACATGTCAACATGTCAACATGTCAACAAATTTGAGATTGATAAATTTAAACAAAAGGGAATGCTTCTAGACCAGTTTTGTCCCAGAGATACAGTGTTGTAATTTAATAATATGTATCTAATCAATAAAGCCAAAAAACACAATTTCAAACTATTACGTCATAAGCTACCAGCACTTTAGCCCTCGCCCGGGTAGAGGGGACACCACCCTCTCGGTTTTTCCGAAGTGGAGATGTGTGCGGTGTACTGCACTACTCTGTGTCCAGCTGTTTGAGGCGTGTGTGGTATACTGTATTACTCTGTGTCCAGCTGATGGAGGCGTGTGCACTGTACCGTACTACTCTGCTTCTCTGCTTCCAGCTGATGGAGGCGTGTGCACTGTACCGTACTACTCTGCTTCCAGCTGATGGAGGTGTGTGCACTGTACCGTACTACTCTGCTTCCAGCTGATGGAGGCGTGTGCGGTGTACTCGGTGGCTATGTGGCGGGGACCGGTGTCTGCGGTACGTCTGGTCAAGACTCGAGGCCACTGCTGGGACGGTCCTCGGCTGACGGCCGCCGCCTGTGGTCTCCTGTTCCTCACCTACTGCTGCCTGGCCACCAGTGCTGCCCTTGTCCAGCACTATCACGGGTGAGTACCTACCGTCCCACCAGCGCCGCCCTGGTCAGCACTATCACAGTTGAGTACATGCCGTCCAACCAGCGCCACCCTGGTCCAGCTCTATCACGGCTAAGTACCTATTGTCGCGCCGCTCTTGCCAGGCACTATCGCGGTTGAGTACCTACTGTTTCTTTGCCAGGGGCGTCGACACGAACCGAGAGTTAAGGGGGGGGAGGTATTCTGAAGACGATTATTTTCCTTGGCAACGCCCATAGCGTGTGTTAAAATTTCCATAATTTCAGGAGGGATGCGTCTCCTATTTTCCGTGTTGGGGGTCGCGCTCTCCCCCGCACCTCTGGACAACCGCCATTAACCCACTGCTCAGGCTCAGGCTCTCGTCCGATACTGTGGCTGATGAGTATGTGCAGACGTACAGACATTTCGACCCATCAATATCAAGGGTGAGAACTGGCTGACAGCTGCCGCTCAGACTCAGCATTAAAACGGTCGAATGCGTAATGCTAGGTGTCCCGTCAAATATACTTCACTCACGTTGTAATATCTCATTCCACAGCGTAAGCAGTTAGAGCAGAACGCCGACCGAAATTGTGTGTAATGCAAGGTTGTTTTAGTGACTCAAAATTACACTAACACATTGTATAGTGTATACTCCACGGAGTATCGTGAATAATCTAGACATTTAATGCCAATGAAAATATGGGTACACCATTTGCCGCCGTAAATGGAAGTCTCATCACATACCAGGGTCGCGACCAGACACATGACAAATGATGCTTTGGTGTCCCGGGAAATGATCCGAGCAAATGTATTTAGCTCTCAGGCGTACACCGTAATTGTCTTGTGTCGCCGCTCTGCGCCAAGGACATCGATTGTCGGCATCAGGGACATAGACTCTCGGAAATGACCTGCGATAAATCACAGATTATCATGGAGGCCTTATGAGAAATATATAACTAGATCTAGTCTGAGGACGACATAATTGGTACATGCATGCATCGCGTAATTGGCAAACCTACATCATGTACTTGGATGACCACCCGTTTTTGGACTTTGTATTCAATACATTTTGTTTCGTATTATACAAATACAAATGAGCTGCAACCGAGGATGCTAAAGACTTTTTCGAGAACTTTGAAGCCTAAGATATAATTATAAATTATAATGATAACTAAATATAAAATGACAACTATGCTTGCCGTAATCTTTCATATCGGAATGGTAAAATAATGGAAACATGAGGATGCTACGGATATCAACTTTAAATCTGGTTGAATTATGGTTGTCGTTGAACATCGGCATCGACATCGGCACTTCTAAAGCAACGCTTACAATTAATGACAGGATGTTTAATGTTTATACATAGCCATCTGAACGATACAATTTAATTCTCTACCGATGTCTGTTTTTGCTAACGATACGTTCTACGTTTAAAGGGAATAGTTCACCTTTAACATAGAGGTTTTGAGTTGAGATAGCCAAGTTGTGGCGCATGCTCGAAAATGACTTTGTGACGCTTTCACATTTTCAAAGAAACCTCTTAATTATTTAATATTCAGTCCTAAA
>VOPJ01003304.1:0-19477 GCA_014673585.1 Semibalanus balanoides
CACCTGTCAGTTGCTGTACCCACCTGTCAGTTGCTGTACCCACCTGTCAGTTGATGTACCCACCTGTCAGTTGCTGTACCCACCTGTCAGTTACTGTACCCACCTGACATTCCATACCCACGTCCCACATGGCGGTCTCTGTACCCACCTGACGGCTTCTGTATGGACCTGGCGACCCCTGTACCCACTCGGCGGTCTCTTTACCCACCTGGGCCTAATCTTACCACAGCCCATTTTTTTTTCTCTCTCTTTTTTTTAGTCTAAACTAAGTCTAAACCAAGTGCCGTTATTGCCCGTGAATGCGTTAGTACGGCAGTCCAAATTAGGCACCGGTCCAATGGACGCAAGTAGGGCATGCCATGGATAGTATCACATAACAAGAAAACGCTGAATATTTCGCGTGATATTGCGTTTTTAGATTAAACCGGTGCTCAGGTAAAAGCTGTTATTCTTCTATACATGATAAATGGCGTATGAAGCACTTAAAGCTGACACAATTCAAGACATGGGAAATGAATCAGCTATACGGAACGACATCTAGTGGCAAGTTTCTAAGTACTAGTCCAATGCTAATCTATGCCCCCAAGTCCGCCATCAAAACCATATATGGGCATCATGCAGTAGGCTATTTGTCGCGGATGCGTACTTACTTACGCTACGCATACAAGTGGGTTGGTAAGATTGGGCCCTGGTGACCCCTGTACCCACCCGTCAGCTCCCGTACCCACCTGGCGATTGGCTTCAGGCGGCATTCCCGTCAGGCGGCTTCGCGATCCCGGTTCAGGAGTGATGCGCGGCGACAGTTTATGCAACGTGGTCTTTAGAGATAGGCCCACGTGGGAGCGACATCAGCGCGGCTATTCGAATACCGCGGCAACTACGTTAGCCAAACACCACGGACCATCAGAGTCAGCGGGGTTTGGTACAGGAGTGTATCATGTTGGAGACGAGCTCAAGGCTAAAGTCCAGACCGGAAGTTCAGTTGTGAGTTGAGCTCTCTGCATGGGTTTTGTGCGACTAAGGGGATGTGAGCGTGGATGTTATCCTAACTGAATGTCTGCCATAGCGTACTGGAATGGAGATAGAATTATGACGAACATGATATTATAGCTACTGCTGTTAATATATATCGTATATAAGATAAAAGATACTATGTAAGCGAAATTATACGATAATTAGTATAATATAATACTAAAAGATAGTACGTAGACGAAGTTAGCCGATCACAGCAAAATGGGAAGGTGCATTTACATCGCATCATATTAACTAATCACCATTCACCAAGGACACACGTGTGGACTTCTATTGTTAGCCTCTCACAAATTACGGACGCTGAATCACTTCTTCCCCACCACTTCCCACTGCTCTGAGTAGGAGAAGGCACTGACCTCACACTCGCCCCGCTGACAGGCAGTGAGCGGATCGCCCAGATAGCCCTTGGGGCACGTGCAGACGGGACGGGCGTGGCCCAGCTTGTCAGTGCCGGGCGTGCAGTTGGCGTACTGTCCACATGGGTTCGGCGTGCACATGTCACCTGCGGGAGCGGGCAGAGAGGAGGGAACAAGTGTCAGCTGGTGGGAGACAGCTAGGTGGCGCCAGGTCACTAGCAGTTATGCAAAATAACTGACAGGGATGTCATAAGATGAAGATGTCAGAGTTTCAGCGAGGCGTGGCCGGTTTCGTAGAATATACAGGAGAGGGACTTGCACATCGCACATTATTGCACACGTTTACTTACACGTAATGGCCGTGATGTTGTAGTACTTAATCAAGGAAAATAACCGGCGAATGAGCTTGATATGGTTCATCAGTGCTACCTATATTTTGTGAGGTCATATTTGTCCAACCAGCCGACAACTAACTAAACACAAGCATAACGTTTCTCTATGTTTTTTTTTATGATCGTGTTTCACTTCCCACGAGCTGGAAATGGTGAGTGGCTATGACGATCACGTAGCGCGCGAGCACTGCGCTGGCTGCGACGATTGTACGAGACACTCCGGCGCACAGGGATCACACAGGCGTATACGGTACACAGTAAGAGAAAGCATCGTTTCAGAAATAACTCGTCTGTTGCTAATCGCTTTTGATCTCATGCTTCTTACGGGAAGGTTAAAGCCAGAGTGCTCGGGAAGGACAATATTTTTAAAAAACCCAATAAAATTCTATCACAGAAATCTATGAGATCCTCACAAATTTTCGTGATCCAGGTTATAAACTTAAGAATCTGGGGTATCTAGTTGATTAAAATGAATCGGCACCAATACGAATCCTCAATATCGGTGGCCCAAAGCTTAGGTCAAAAAGGCCTTGTCTGCGCGCCTAAATTGCGGCGACGCCAAAAGGGGGGACGGGGGACCGGCACCACACACTTTATTTCTGCATTTTACCATTACCGGCCTATTGACTGTTGTCTCACTATGGGCAAGAGCATCACGAGACTCAAAAATGCCTCCGTCTCACCGAGCAAAACCTGGAGAGGAGTGTCAAAGAACGAACGCTGGCCCTGTCTGCGCGAAATAAGAGGAATCTAAGATGCTTCCACTGTCAGATA
This sequence comes from Semibalanus balanoides, assembly GCA_014673585.1. NCBI lineage: Eukaryota > Metazoa > Arthropoda > Thecostraca > Balanomorpha > Balanidae > Semibalanus > Semibalanus balanoides. The sequence continues at coordinate 2,555 of VOPJ01003304.1, forward strand.
TCATTATCACTAACAGTTCTATTGAGAAATATGAGACTAAGCGAAAGAGTTCTGTTCTCGATCACTTTTGTGATCTATTAATTCACGAATCCATACTCCAAGTATTTGTTCCCTTCCCAGCCAAAATTAACTTGGCACACCGAGTCGGGCACAAATGGTTAAATCCTAGTCTGTCACACGAGATCAGTGCCCAATGGAGAATTATTGGCTGGGTTAGTACCTACAGTACTACAAATAATTTAAAAATGTTATGTAAGTTTTTGACGTAGCTTCTTAAGCTAATCAGAACATGTATTATTTTTTCTAGAGTGGACAATTCATTGTGTCAGATGTCCGCGACTGTATACCACAATTTGATGAGTGTCGCGCAACTACAATTTTTCCCAAAGTAAAAACTTACGTCCCAATATCGGTGGCCCAAAGCTTAGGTCAAAAAGGCCTTTGTCTGCGCGCAAGGGCGACGCCAAAGGGGGGACGGGGGACGCGCCCCCAACATTTTCGGATTTTACCATTACGCCTATTGACGTTGCATGGCAAGAATCGACTTCAAAATGCCTCCGTCTCCCCCTACTTTCGAAAGATAACGCTGCCCTTGTCTGCGCGAAAATAAGAGGCACTAAGCTTTCATCTTCGTGTCATTATCTAACTTTATATTTAAAGAAAGTCTGTCTCTCTGTTTGTCTATTCGTCCATACCCAATTTGTCCCTTTCCAGCCAACAATTAACTTGGGCACCGATCGGGCACAATGGTTAAATTCCATTGCGCCCGATCAGTGCCCAAGTTAATTGTTGGCTGGGTTATACCTACATTTCAATAATTTAAAATGTTATGTAGTTTTGACACATTAGCATAGAACACAGAAAAGTTTCTAAGAAATTCATTTGGCAGATCGCATGTATATTGATGTGTCCCCTACATTTCCCAACATAAAACTGTTCTACAAGTAGTTAAGATAGTTAAGAAAACGGTTATTAGCCGTTTTCACGATGGATTATTTTGCGCGAAATGTTTTAAAACATTTTAAACTGTTTTAGTAGTAGCCGCTTTCACGATGGACATATTAGCGAAAAATTGTTTCAACCCTCGCCCTACGGTACCGTAGGGCGAGGGTTAAAACATTTCTCGCAAATTAATCCATCGTGAAGACGTACTGAAACATTTCAAAACATTTTATAATGTTTTAAAACATTTCGCGCAAAATAAGCCGTCGTGAAAACGGCTATTGTCTGTGCTTATGAGAATAGCACGACACAATTTCTAATCGATAATATCGCCATCTGACAAGCGGAACTTCAACTACACGCAGCCAGTGAAGTGCATTCAACGAATATTATATAGGTGGCGCTGGTGTGCGCATCGACATGAGACAGACTTTCCTTAAATAGTAAGTTAAATAATGTCTGTGTTTATAAAAATAGAACGACAGAATTTCTCACCGATAATACCGCCATCTGATAGGAATAAGGAATAAGGATTGTGATGGGCACAGTTTGGAGACGTCACAGTCTATGTTTCAGCCCAAATCATGGTACACACTTTAAAACAAAACTTGCTATTGAATTTATCTTGCTTCTAGTTTGTTATTTATTTTATGTTTATCGTATCTTGCTATACGATAAACATAAAAGAAATAACAAACGGAACTTCAACTACACGCAACTACATATATGATAAGCGGAACTTCAACTACACGCAGCCAGCGAGGTGCATTCAAAGGATATTCTATAGGTGGCGCTGGTGTGCGCATCGACGTTCAGAGAACATAATATACAGGTGACGCTGGTGAACATATTAACCGCAATTAGGGACATCATCCAGGAGACTCGGTTTATGACGGATACAAAAGCGTATCATAGGTACGACGGATGTGCCACGGGTAGCAGGTACGGGTTATCAATCCCAATTGCTTATCACTGGCTTGCACCACCACGCAGCCAGTAATCGCCCAGCGGAGCGGACGGGTTAGCACTCGTGCAAAACTTTGGCGAGAATGTTATAATAGCACTCTGGGTCCAAACAACTGGGATTAGAACACCGCAGCAAGAGGTGGAGTGTTGAAATTGAAATATACATACAGATATGACTTCATAATCACGTGGTTAATAATGCGTATTTAACCTCTCAGCTATCGGGAGAGGTTGTCTCACCGGCAGTGCCCGCACACGTGTCACACACGATGCCAGATGCGCCGCCGTGGACCGCGGTGTTGGACGCCACTGCCGCAGCTGCAACACAAGCCGGCACAGCACATCGTCAGCAGGACCGTGAGACAGCACACCGTCAGTATAACTAACACAAGCCGGCACAACAACATCGTCAGCAGGACTCGTGAGACAGCACACCGTCAGTATAACTATGCCGCAACACAAAGCCGTGCACACAACATCGTCAGCAGGACCGGAGACAGCACCGTCAGTATAACTAACATAAGCCGGCACAGCAACATTCATCAAGGCAGGAACCAACATCAAGCAGGACGCGTGAGAAGCACACCTCAAGTATAACTAACACAAGCGGCAAACCATCATCAGCAGGACCGGGAGACAGCACACCCTTCAGGATAACTATGCCGCCGTCTGCAACACAAGCCGGCACAACCACATCATCAAGACAGGGACGGTGTGAGTATCAGCACACCGGTCAGTATATGAACGTAACATAAGCCGGCACAAACAAAACTCATCACAAGGAACACAACATTCAGCAGGAACCGTGGAGAACAGCAACACCGTCAGTATAACTATGCGCAACAAAGCCGGCACAGCCACATCGTCAGCAGGACCGTGAGACAGCACACCGTCAGTATAACTAACACAAGCCGGCACAACACATCATCAGCAGGACCACGAGACAGCACACCGTCAGTATAACTGCATACAACGCCAGCAGGCAGAACTATCGGCAGCCTATCGAGTATTATTCAGACGGAGTGAGTGAGGCCGCGAAGCGGCCTCACTAACGTAGTCTTACAGATGGGCGCCCAAATCAGACTTCATCCGTGCTTGCTTGGCTTGGCTCGTTTTGCTTGCTTTGCTGAGTGAGTCACTTGCGTGGGTTTCTACAAGGGATTAACTACCGTTTCACTGCACTGATATATTGCAAATGTATACACTGATGAACCCGTGGTGGGACCCGTAAATAACAACTCTCATGGTATATTGGCGAGCGCTGACACAATATTGATAGACAACAACTGGCAGAAACTCTCACTCCCAACCATCGCGCAATAGAGATTACAAAAAAACTGAATATCCAGTTGCAAGGATAAGCACGTGCTTTTGACTTCGAATTCACTCTCCGCAGGTGAGATCAGAAATAAAAATAACTTAGTGCCACAGAAAGGTGCAGGTAAGTATTTTTGGCTTTACTATTGCATCAAACAACAATGCTTATCAGTTGCCGGACACAAATGAAATAACTCGCTCCGTCTGCTTCATGCCATGCATGCCTTACTAGTATATTGGAAATGCTGGGGAATATTCCCTTATTTTCTAATGCCTCCCTCCCATTACACACCTGACCCTCTGACTTGTGCTGTCCTTACCGGGCTCTGGCGCGGTGCACCTGTCGTACGGGTGGCCCAGGAAGCCGGGCGGGCACGAGCAGATGGCCGTGTGGCCCTGCACGCGGCAGTTGGCGCCGATGCCGCACGCGCCCGCGCACGGGTCGCCGCACTGCAGCTGGATGCACGCCTTGTCGGCGGCGCAGTCCTCGTGGTTGACGCACTCGGGGAAGCAGCGGGTCAGCGCGCTGCCCTTGTAGTACTGCGGACACTTGCAGACCGGCCGGTGGTTGACGACGTTGCACTGGGCGTTCTCGCCGCACGCGCTGATGCACGCGTTCTGGCACCGGTTCTGTGTGTGAGGGAGGGGGGACAGTATGAGTGTTTGTTGATCAGACGGTTATTTTTAGGTTTTACGGAATCATTGCTGGTATTCGATGAGTATACATGTCGCTACCTCAACACAGACATCGTACAAATGTATGCCTTGCACAGGTGCAGACAATGTCCCCGGCACCATCTTCATTGACTGGAGGACCAGTTTCACGTAACGGGGAAAACGCAAACCGCACGTGGCTGTAGGCCGCTTCGCCTCACCTTAACGCAGGCCTGGTAGCTGGCGCAGTTGGCATCCTCGACGCACTCGGGCCGGCAGGCGACCAGCGGGTTACCGATGTAGTTGGCGATGCAGCTGCAGGTGGCGCGGCTGTTCTTCACCTGGCAGTTGGTCTCGCGACCGCAGGGGCTCGGGCTGCAGGCGTTCGCTGTCGTCGCCAGAGGACACACACAGTGTTACCGTGGTGGAAGCGCTGATGTTTGTGTCTTATGACAGAGAAACATTCTGCTTATGCATGAAGATTCGAAGAACATAAGAAATAGTAAGAGTGCTTTGAATAGATGGGTTTTCGAGTTTCGAGTCTCGAGCTGACACCATCATCTGAGCTAACGATTCCTGATAACCCTCAGAATTTAAAAGCGTAAGTCTCCGACATTGCTGGACGGTGGACAGGTGGATACGGTCCGCCGGAACTCTGGCGTCACCTGACCTTGGATGTGACCGACGCTACCAATCTCAGGCCGTCTCAGTCAGGGGCAGATAGCGAACTCTGAAGCGATTCGAACCCAGCCCGGTACTTGGGTGAGGTCTGAAGCCCAACGCTCTTCCGACTGAGCTATTGGGTGGACATGCGCGTTCCTATACGCTATCAAGAGATTTCCGTTCAGTGGGAGTGAATGGCAAATTTCTTGTTATATTAATGCGAAGTTAAATGATCAATGCTCATGTATAGTCGGCGTATTGTTTACCTTCCCTTGCCACCACGTGACGAAACCTATAGGGCTTAGGGCCGTGACCAAGGGCCTAAGAGATCTAGGGCCTAAGAGACCTAGGGCCGGACAAGATGCATATAAGATGGACTGTTTCCAAAGGAATCGGGTTTCATGCATCGTGGCACTAAATTTACCAAATATCTCACTTCACATATAACATAACATATATGTTATGTTATACATAACATATAGTAACATTTGTCATACACATATACATGCTTTGATGGTGATTTACTCACAATATGCCGCGCCCGTTCCGACCTGTGCTGCTGCTGACGCTGTGGACCAGAAGCATGAGAACGTCAGAAACGTCAAACTTGCATTTTAAACAGCCTATATGTTCCAACATGAAGCGTAGAACAGAGGGGACATCTGGCTGATCAGGTCTGACAAATAAAACGGCTCGATTCAGTTAGTTAACGTGTACGTTTTGTTATCACATATTGCAGGACGACTTGTGCCTCATTCTCAACCCTCTTATATAAGCATTACACATTCCCAGTAATGACTCAGTCCGCATTTCCAAGCAGCAACATCGAACCATTGCCAGACAACAGACATGGAAGGTGCCGTGACTTACGCCTATAGTCCACACAGACCTTCATAGTCTCTCAATTCACGTAATGAGTAGATACGCTTGTATTCTCCATCTGGAGCAAGACCAGTGCGACATAATTCGTCTCATGTGATCTGAGTTGTACTGACGTGATGGAGGGCTGCAGCTGACGAACGGGTCTCCGACGTAGTTGAGCGGGCAGCTGCAGATGGCGCGGTGCTGCACCACCTTACAGTTGGCACCAGCTCCACAGTAGGCCTCGGCGCAGGGGTCAACGCAGTGCACCCCAACACAGGCCTGGACAGGTCCACACTGCGAGTCCTCTGCAGGTCACAGGTCAGGTCACAGATCAGGTCACAGGTCAGGTCACAGGTCAGGTCACAGGTCAGGTCACAGGTCAGGTCACAGGTCAGGTCACAGGTCAGGTCATGTCACATGCCGGTTTACAGTTCAGGTCGCACCGATGACAGAGGAGGTCAGAACAGGAGAGTTTGGGCCAGAGGTCGGGCCGGAAGCTATAAGCTTATTATAGAAGACATCGAGGAAGTGAATGATAGTCTATATAACCGAAGGATTTTTAGAACTATGCGAGAAAAAAAAAACACTATTCTTTAGAATTGTTTTTTTTCCATAGTTATGTATTGAAATTTGATTACGATCAGACTTTGGCGTTTAGGGACACTAACAAAGTTTCTGATGATGAAAGTGAACACCAGAGGCTCCGCCACGCTGTTGACATTGGGAGGACGCAATCGAGTGAAGCCGAGCGGTCACCGTCAGCGGAAAGTTGTTGAGCGTGAGGGGTGAAGGGTGGAACGTCAGCGAGAAGTTGATGCGCGGGGGAGTGGGATGGGGAAGCAGGTAGAGTGTAACCGAGATATACAAGTTGTTGAGTGTGGGGGGAGGGTGGAGCTTCAGCGAAAGTTTGTTGAATAGAGGAAAGGTAACAAATAATGAGTACAAATGAACAGTGAACACTGATCTATTGTTGCTTGTCAGGGAGAATGGAGGGGGAGGGGAGGTAATCCCCTGGCTCAAGAAATAAGAATGGGGGACACGTCCCCCCTGTGGCGGAGCCCTGCTGTTACCACTGGTAGAGATACTCACCACTGCACTCGCCCTTGTTACACTGTGTGAGCGGGTTGCCGTCGTAGCCGGTGGGAATACGAGCAAGAACCGCCCTGTGGCGGAGCCTGCTGTTACACTGGTAGAGATACCTCCCACTGCACTCGCCCTTGTTACACTGTGTGAGCGGGTTGCCGTCGTAGCCGGTGGGACACGAGCAGACCGCCCTGCCTCCGACGCTGGCGGAGCCCTGCTGAACACCACTGGTACTCACCACTGCACTCGCCCTTGTTACACTGTGTGAGCGGGTTGCCGTCGTAGCCGGTGGGACACGAGCGACTGCGCCCTGTGGCGGAGCTGCTGTTACCACTGGTAGAGATACTCACCACTGCACTCGCCCTTGTTACACTGTGTGAGCGGGTTGCCGTCGTAGCCGGTGGGACACGAGCAGACCGCCCTGCTTCGGACGCTGGCGCAGTCGGCGTTGATGCCGCACAGGCCCAGGCTGCACGGGTCGGCCGCTGCAGAGGGCGGACAGAGACATCGGTGAAGCTCAGAGGAGGCACGGACAGGTCGAATGCAGGCTCGGCTTGAGTCGGCTCGGCAAAGCGTCGGTGATAAACGGTGACCGGTGAGAGAATATCACATCTTTATACTTATTTAGCAGCTCTATGACCGGTTCTGGGCACGTTGATGTTAAGTAAGATCAGTCATGTGACAGGCTTGGCAGGTGCTGCTGCTTGCTTAGGCTGTCTCAACGAGTAGATGGTTGGTACTCAGATGTAATGCCTTCGAGTGGAGAACTCTTACTCACATGTCAAGGTGTGAAAGGAGGCGTGGCAATATGAAGAAATTCCAGATAACCTATCGAATATGCTGTTCGTTAAGAGAAGTTATTGCCTAGGAAGTTTCCTCCTTTCAATGCAATTTTGGTTACAAAATGATAAATCTACCCATTGCCAATCGGATGACTTTCATTCGTTTTCCCTGCGGTCGAACCAAGAATATACCTATAGTGAAGTGCCGCGTCGCAAGATGCCGTGGCTGAAAACTGTGTGTAAATGTGCAGGACAGTCCAAAGCACATTATGTTAGTGTACGCCGCCTGTAAGCTGTAGTTATGAGATCTGATGGTGGGACTAGGGCGCACAAGATTATTATCGGAATGCATAAAGTTTTCATATGTATGATGTAACCAAGTTTTCATATTAATCAAAACAGTTCTACTATTCTCATTTTCAAACAAATTCCTTGTCAAATATGAAACAGAGGAGGTTTGGACTCAATCACACGGCAATAGTGCAGCACACTTTCCCGGTGTTATTTAAGCGTATCGGGTTTTGATGCACTCACTGGCGGCGGCTGTGTTTCTTGAGACAACCGTCTTGGTTTGGTGAATCGTTTGAGATGTGCCCTTGCCTGAAAAATCACACTTCAGTGAGCACAAATAAGCACGAGCTGTCTATGATTATTCCATTAAAAACAATCCACTTGAGAAGACATTTGCGCGTTGCTAAATTCAGTGTTTCATAGTTATGTATGGTTTGGTGTTGTTGAAGTCATTTAAGTTGGTAGTTACACATGTTTCTCGCATTCCGTATGTGGCACATACAAAAAAGTTACTTAGCATACAGCACCGAGAACTATCACCAAGGTGACTATAATCTTCAGTTTCAAGGCACTAATGCAATACTGCATGGAGGAGCCACGAACAGTGGTGTGAGTGCTAACTGGTAAGACTTTCTGATCAGTCATCCCAAAGATGTCACTGCAGAAGACTTACCTGTGTAAGACGCCCTGGCCTGGACACATTTGTTGTTACTGCAAGAAAACCCCTTGCCACATTCGGCGGCGCTGGAAAACGGAATATTACGCTCAGTATGTCGGGTTGAAGGGAATCAAACAGGTACATCAATAATATATCGAGTCTGTCATAGTAGAAACTTAAACATGCAATTTAACAGTGCACACAAACAAGATAACCACATGCTTCTTATATTATAAGTTAAGTTGTCTTAGGCATTTATTCGCCAACCGCAATGAGCACATTTCATTGTGATTTTAAATCAACATCTGATGTGAAATACACCGTCAATATACTTTTTTTTCTCGAAAAAGTAATAAATCGTACAGTTGAGCTTTGCTGGAGCTTTGCTTCTTCTGTAGCCAAGGTCACGTTGAGATGAGACACGTGTTGTGTGCTAGCACCATGAGGAAACCCATGGAAAAACCATCAGAAAGCAAAGCCCCGTGAAACTGTCCGTGATTTGGGGCGCACATGCGACTTTGGCACACAAGCACGTGCAATGAACGAGTGATGCTATTACATAAAATAAGTACCTACTAGCGCTACACGAACACGAAACGACGGAATTAGGACATATTTTTCGGGATGGTTTGACACAACATGCAACTTTCGACGATCGCAATATCTTAACGACTGTGCTTGACAGCGATCGGGCCTATTTTTCTACGTTAACTTGGACATTATACGCCAAACCTCATGGATAAAATCGTAAAAGATTGCTGACATCAGCGTTTACTTGCACGTTGTAGGAAATCAGAACATTATGTATCAATGTTTAAATCATGATGCTTGAAGACAAAGCATCTCTCAGACTTCTGGTACATACTTACCTACATACCATGAAAACTAAACTAACATGATAAGTAATTATGCTCTGTAATTTGGCATACAAAATAAATATGCTTCAGTCAATGAGTTACGCCTATCTCAAACGTCAGAATGTTCAGGATGAGCCCAGACTGCTATCATTTTCATATCTGCTAATCCACGTGCGTCATTGCCAACTTCCAACAAGGGTCACATTTCCCGACAGAATCAAGTGTCTCCAAGTTTGGCGCGTGTCCAATGATGAGTCAGCGGTTCCGGCTATAGAGTTATGGCTGTCCATACAGAGGCGCCGGTAACCGCCGGGACCGGCTATTGGGCTGACTTCGGAGAACTGTGACCTGTACCTACACCACCTGCACGGGAGCTCTGTTGTGTATGGGCTGATGGCGTGCTGGTGTTGGGACATACCAGCATGAGCTGCTGCTGCAGAGGACATTTACCCACACTGTAAACACAGGCTGTCTTCCTTGAAACGGTCAGAACCAATGGATTTACGTGACCTGTCAGATTGTAAACTTTGTCTCCGGGTTAACACCATAAACGGTCTTCTTGGGTTATTCATTATTGGGTTATATATCTTCTAGGGTACGGACGTCTTGTCAACTAATGCTGCGTTATTTTTGGTGGCTTATATCAAATGTCCACTGTTGTGGTAAAACCCAATAACACCATAAACGGTCTTCTTGGGTTTTGCCACAACAGTGGACATTTTGTATAAGCCACCAAAAAACAACGCAGCGTTACTTGACAAGACGTCCGTCTACAAAAAGCGCATCACTCCATCAATGCACTCCTCACCCCAGTCCTTAAAGGTGCCGTGTCATGTTCAGGACAGAGGTGACCTTGGCACGTGGAGAGGGAGACGTTCGCTGCACCCCAACAGCGCCGTAGAGACAGCCCTGACCTACACCGGGCAGCGGAACGGAGAGACGAGGCCAGTGCTCATCTGCAGCCCGGCACAACGTTTTGTGGCCATTAGCCTACGATGATCTCATCCTCATGTCATTAAACACGGGGCATATTCGGCCATGCTAAACAGCTGTAGAGTAGGCTGCGCTTAGTAGGCATTGACATACGGCTGATTATGCCTGTTTATTACCGACGTATTGCATGCTGTCAGATGATTTAATCACGCATTACTTTCAGCTCCAGACGAAAGTGACAAATGTGTACTGTTGGCTGCAGCTGGCAATTCAACTTAAGATGTACTGCAATAGCCTGCAGAGGTACAATATACATTTTTATAAGGAGGCGACTCACAAACCTGGCGCTGACCTAGCTCTGACCTGGCACTAACCTCACGCTAACCTGCCACCGACCTAGCACCGATCTGGCACTTACTGACGCTGGCCCGACGTGCCCACTAACCTTGTGCACTGCAGGCCACAGCCGGTGATAGTGTCCGGCTTGGGGAAGAAGCCGGGCAGGCATTGGCACACTCCGACGCCCCTGTTGTTGATGCTGCAGTCAGTGTTGGGGCCGCATGGGTGGGGGTTGCAGGGGTCCACGCTGGGCTGACGTCCGCTGTACACCGGCTGCGAACTGCCCGAGTACACCTGCGAGCCGGTTCTGTACACCTGCTGTCCAGAGGTGTACACTGGCTGACTGGAGGTGTAAACCTGTTGTCCAGAGGTGTACACTGGCTGACTGGAGGTGTAAACCTGTTGTCCAGGAGTGTAGACAGGCTGCCTGGAGGTAACCACTGTGTGCACTGCCGCTGTCGAGATAGGTTGACATATGTCAGCAGATAGGTCATCAGAGGTCATCAGAGGTCATCAGAGGTTTCATCAGAGGTGGCCATCAGAGCCTCAATAATGGAATAGAGCATAATGGACGCCTGAGGTAAGGTAGAAGTTATAAGACTGCAGTTGTTAAGTTAAGGCTAAAGGAAATCTTATAGGTCACTTTGGCCGCTCTTGAATATTGCTAGTAAGGGTGATTCGGACCTAAATATTGAATATGGCATTGTTTTGGCTGAATTATCAAGATAGGTATACCACCATTTTTGTATTCTCCAAAAGCAACATCTTTCGAAATCATACTCGCATATTCGGGATTGATTGGGAGCAGTGGTGCGTATTTCAAGAGTGGCGCATTTATGACATTAGCTTGGAAAGAAGATGTAACTTAAGACTCGGAACTTATAAAAAATAACTATTTGTTATACGCAGTACGTATAAATGTAATGATTATCCTATGCTTATTTACATAACTAGCATAATGTTGTCCATTGGTACTGAAGGGTTCACTTGCTGGTCCATTAACGCTGCCTTTGAAACCATGCTGTCATATGAAGCTTATCGACGAAGGACCAACATTTTCGACAAACTGAACCGAAATTTCAGGATAAGACGTCAAATATATTTGGCAGGAGAGTCCTTACAATAAACAGATTATGCCGTAAATGTGGCACATAAGCCCTTCCCTTTATATCACGTAGAATAGAGCATGCACGCCAAAGCTGTCCCGACATCCATATTTGGACACGCCACGGCCATCCACCGGTGGCGCTCACCGGCCCGACGCCTCACCAAGCTGATGGTCGGGTATTTTGGGGCCTGTTCAGTGTGTTCACGCACCTGCGGCTTCAGCGCTGTGTTACCAGCAGGCATCTAACCGCCTCAGTTTCCTCATGCGTCACCACAGCAGGCATCTCTTTAACCCTATTAGGGCGGCTCCGGCTACCCCTATTAGTGGCAGGGGGGGGCATATTCGCCCCCCCCGGAGATCTCGAGATCTACCTGTCCGATTTTCACAAATTAAACGGTGGTCGATTCCCCTTAACATAATCTACATTTCTCAATAACGAATTTTATAAATCTCAAATAGGGGGCAACGGGGGCTAACAAGTACAAAATTATAGGTATTTTTTATCCAACACAGCTGTCATGTTTATCAACCGATTTTAACTCAATCAACAGTGATCGATAGATATTGAGTAGGAAATCGATATGTGGTGACGATTGTTCCAAATTCAAAAATCATAGGCGTGTGCAGGTCACTCAATTGGGGGCGAAGTAAAAGCGTAATTCAAACGTTTTTTGATGACTTTTTCTGGATAAATGCAATAGTTCTTTATTTGTACATCAGAAAAAATAGTTATTAAGCATATTTTTGTACCATAGGCGGTGCCAGGTTAACGAAAAAGGCCAAAATACAAAATTGATCGCAGTCATGCTCTTCTACCACGGGAAATAATCAGTTACTGGTCATCAGATAGTTCATTTTATGCTTGCCATCATCATAGCGTAATCAGGATCAATTTGGGGAGGCTGCAAAAACTTTTATAGAATAAAATCCCGCTAAGTGTACTTCTTAAATTTTGTTACAACTAAGTTCAACAATTCAACTAACAAACAACAACAATTGTTGCAATTTCAATTCACAATAAGTTACGCGCTTTTTACCCTTCCTGTCTCGCCTATTCTCTTCAAATGTTTCAAAAGGACCCCTGGGTGCTTTTCATCGGAAAAACTGCAGTATGTTAGGCTTGTAGGCACTGCATCAAAGCTTCTGCAATAATTCACCCCCCTTTCGATCCTGAGGCGCGCCTCTGCAAATAAAAGTATTTATTTCCTTCTCCTGGACTCATATGTCAGTAATCATTCTTAACTATCTTTTATTGCACCGATATCGCAGGGTACTATCTTATCATATGCAAGTTTAAACACCCCATTTGTCTGTGCGCTAGGACACAGTCCTTTGAACTCAAGAGTTATAAATTAATGCCAAAATTGAAGGAGAAACTTCTCAAGCATTCTTCATAGCTATAATCCACTATTTAATATCGTGACTTGATTGGACGTGTCGCCTAATAGCGGGTTTCAGTACTTTTTTGGAAATCTGAGCCCCCGTCATAGCTACTGAACGCCTCTGCCGATAAATAAATACAATAAATTCATGAACATCAACTAATTGAAACTTATTGTATCACCGTAAAGCTTTTCATACTTGAGTCAGTTAGGGAAGAATCCGTGAAGGACGCATTTCCTTTAATTATCGGCAATTGTTCGCGAAAAATCCTCCCAAAACTTGGCCCTGGACCCGCTCTGTTCAAGTCAAAAACTCCAAATTTAACGTTCCAGATGGGAAAAATCGATTTAGAAAAGTCCGGGAAAAGGTTTTTCTTTATTTAAAAAGGCCTACCCTCGTAGCCGTTTCGGAATATCCAAGAGAAAACATGAGGCGTGGGCATTATTGCCCCCCCCTGCCACTAATAGGGTTAACACTGAACGTCGCGACGCGTCACTTCACGTCACATTTCATCCTGCGGTTCAGCGGTTGAATCGTGCCAACCGCCAAAACTGCAGTCAGCCGCAGCCGTGTGACGTCATACCTTTCGACATCCCACTTTTAGTAACCCCCCCCCCCCCCCCCGGCTGCTGACCACTGCTGACCGCCGAGCTGCAGTCAACCGCAGGTCCGTGAACAGGCCTCGGGAGTATTTGAGCCGTGTTGTGTCGGTAGAGGTCTTCTGAGACCGTGCTGTGTCGGTAGAGGTCATCTGAGGCCGTGTTGTGTCGGTAGAGGTCTTCTGAGACCGTGTTGTGTCGGTAGAGGTCATCTGAGGTCGCGCTCTGTCGTTACAGGTCACCCGAGGCCTTGTTGTGTCGCTGGAGGTCGTCAGAGTTCAGCTGGTATCAGCAGGACTGATCAGGACTTGTGAACGTAAGCGGTTGTCAGTAAGAGGATCTGGGTTGGTGAAGGCCAGTCAAGCGAAGGAAACGTTCGGAGAGGATGACGGAGATGTTCATCTGGTGACGAGAATAGACGGCGACAGAGAGCGGCGCGACATAGCTTGTAATTAATAATTACGTCGAAAAGACAGGGCAACAGCTAAGACAAACATGGCGCATGAGAGAGTCAGCAGAGACACACAATACTGAACAGGGCCTCGGAAGGCGAAGTGAGCTGTTTTTCTGCCAAGTACAAAACTTCAATTACGGTCGGAAATAATCCCAAGGATTTTCTGATATTTAAAGTTGCATTAAATGTTACAAAGAAAATGGCCTCAAACATAGTCACTGCTCTGTTCAATTCGTCTGTGCCCTTCCTCCAAGCTTTTCAGAATCGGCCGATGTATGTGCAGAATAGGTCATTGTCTCCGGCTGGTGTATTGTTCGTGCGAGCCTCATGAATAAATGAATATCAAGGCCGCACATCTGGCGTGTGATGGCATGAGAGGGTTCGTGTAGTCGGTGGCATGACATGGTATTCCGTCGTCAATAGCTCTTTCCCATACATGCAACATTGCACACCTAAATGGTGTGGGAATATATAATACCACACGGGGCCGGGAAAATAATTTTTAGGACCGAGGTCCGAGCTGAATATTCCACCCAAGCCCGAAGGTCGAGGGCGGAAAGTGAAGCATGGACCGTGGTCCCCAAAAATATTTCGCCCCAAGTGGGGCACATTTACCATATGCCGCTGAGCAGGATCTCTTTCACTCTTTATACTATTTGCACGACATTTGGGAAAATATTTTGGCCCGGGGCAGAAATATTTTCCCAGATCAAATAGCAATTAGCATTGAGCTGAAATGATATACCACCCTTGCGTGCGAACGTTAAAGGAATATCTCGGCATATACGGCATATACACGTAGTAATGCATATTTCTGAACGATTCTGGGAAATGACTGTCAGTCGAGTTGTTAAAAATCATTTAGAAAATATGTAAGGTTATGTGCCAAATTGTTTTTAACACCAAGACTGGTAGGCATGACACAGCAAAGTTCAGAAAGGTATTTTAAATCATACTGTTAGTCCAAAATGTATGATTTTATCATGATAATTTTTACTTAACTAAATGTTAATGCGGTAAAATGTTGCCTTTTACGTCTGGCAGAAACTGAGGGTAAATACAAATGCTATTGAAACTTGTTTTTCGGAAGTTTAATTTGATCTGAAGAGGATCTACTAATTCTACCGAGCGTTTTTGTCTGCATTATTATTCTGCACGGTTGAATAGGACATTTAACATGCAAACACAAATGAACGGTATGCGAAAACATGTTTTCTCATACCTCTCTTGGTTTTGCATATGTGTGTCCCTTATTCAACCGTGCAAAATAATAGTGTCCGAAAAAAATGTTACTCTGCAACGGTAGAGGGCATTTAGGGATTACAGATTTTTGTAACTACGGTAAGAGAAATACCCTTTCTGAATCTGAATGTCATGACCACCAGTCTCTGTGTCAACAAAGAGCGCAGTCATTTCCCAGCATCATTCAGAAATAATTATAATACTTCATTTTTGGAAGTTGTTCCCACACTTTTGGAAGTTGTCCACCCTCTACTAATGTGTTTATATGACGTCACATGCCGTAAACAGCATGTATTGCAATATCTTCCTTCCCTTGGGCTAGCAACCAAATAATCCTCACCCTCGCTTTATTTATATCCAAAATATCTCGGACCTAACGTTCCCCGGTATTTTCGATATTAAAACTCTATGCGATCATTGAATTGTCCAAACCCCGGGAAGGAATGCATTAACCCAAACTCTGACGGACGCGACTCGAAGAAGAAGCTGCCGGCTGTGTGTGGGACTGAAGACGCAGTAAGGGGCGACAGGACTAGACAGTCGACTGGTGTGACCTGTGTGTTTGTGGGACTGTGGTGGGAACTGTGCCGGGCTGTGTGTGGGGACTGGAAGAGCCAGTAAGGGGACCAGGACTAGACAGTCCGATGGTGTGACCTGTGTGTGGTGGGACTGTGTGGGACTGTGTCCGGCTGTGTGTGGGACTGAGACGTCAGTAAGGGGCGACAGGAACTAGAACAGTCGACTGGTGTGACCTTGTGTGTGGTGGGACTGTGTGGGACTGGTCCGGCTGTTGTGTGGACTGAAGACGCAGTAGAGGGGCGAAGGACAGACAGTCGACTGGTGTGACCTGTGTGTGGGACTGCGTGGGCTGTGGTCCGGGTCTGTGTGTGGGACTGAAAGACGCAGTAGGGGCGACGGACTAGACAGTCGATGGTGTGACCTGTTGTGTGTGGGACTGTGTGGGACTGTGTCGGCTGTGTGTGGGACTGAAGACGCAGTAAGGGGCGACAGGACTAGACAGTCGACTGGTGTGACCTTGGCTGGCCGGACACAGCCGTGTGGGCTGGAGCCACTCCTGTATCTGGGTCGGCTCCATAAATGGCCCGAGGCCGCCCCTGCACGTTGCATGCACGCGCAGGATCCTCCCTATGTAGCCAATTCAGGGACAATCAGCGCTGAGGCGACGACCGCTATGCTTTACCTGCGCGGCATAAGAGTTCCGCTATATCTTTTAAATAAACGTAGCGGCCGGCTCAGGCAAAATCTGACTAAAGTAGTTCTGGGCTGTATTGCGCTTGTTACCAATGTGGAACACGTGTCACTGCTTTTGCATGATATACATACTGTTTCAGCACTAAAACTAAAGTCTGCTTAAGACTACCACCTCACCATTGGCCATAAAAAGAAAATGGAAGGATTGCCCAATTAGTTAGCTGTTTAGCTTGACCAGGCTGATTTGCCGTTTAATAGATTGGATGGTTGCTCGAGTCGGATAACCATCCTCCAATATTGCGCAACCAATGTCAAACCTTCTTTGCATAATCCCTACTTCAGGCTTAGCAGCGCACTGCGATCTGCAGGCTATAGCTCACCTCCGGGAGAAGAGCCGGCTTCACAGTGTGCACAGCCCTGCATTGCAGAGGCGTGGACCGCTGGCTTACCTCCGGGAGAAGAGCCCGCTTCACAGTGTGCACAGCCCTTCATTGCAGAGGCGTGCACCGCCAGGCCCAGCAAGGCCAGGCATAGTTGACCAGCCGCCATTCTGAAACGAAACAGGACGCGTCAGCA
>VOPJ01003305.1:0-19483 GCA_014673585.1 Semibalanus balanoides
CATCTTCGCCTTGCGAGGTTATCAAGCCAACGATCTTGATATCCTCCACAACCCGAAAAATGTGTTAAAAATCGGTTAAATTAAACATGATGTTCGGAACTATTACGTCCACGCTTCTCGAATGTGACGTAGACATACAATTTGACACACGCCAGTATTTCATCGGCGTCATTTCGCCTCGCGTCGTTACCGTGGCGGCTAAAACGGGTCAGCGGCTGAGGTGGTGACGGCGCGGGGGACGGTCCGATCGGCAGTGGTCACCGACAGTAGCGCCGACGACACGTTGGCGGTGTGGCCGCTGATCCGAGCAGCGACGCGTGCCTCGGTGACGGTGACTCGGTGACGCGTGCCTCGGTGACCCATCCCAGCTCGTCTCTCATCCCGGTCCGACCTGACCGCACCGCTCCAGCGCTGCCAGCAGGGCCGTCACCAGGGCCGCCACCAGGGCCGCCACCAGGGCCGCCACCAGGGCCGCCACCAGGGCCGCCCGGTCAGGTGAGTATCGGCGGTGGTTCCGGCCGAGCGCCGTCGGCCGCCAGTTGGAGGCGGTTCAGGGCAGAAATACACATTGTTCGGCTGCCAGCACCAGCCGGCAGCCGTTCGCCACTGCCGTCCGTCTGAATGTCACAGGGTCACTCCTCTGCTCATTCGCTCCTCCGCTCCGGCGCCTCCGCCGTCAGCCAGGGAGCTGAGAGGTGCTGGCAACTGCCTGGGAGCTGACGAGGAGGGGGCAGAGGTGCTGGCAGCGACGAGGAAGCTTCCAGAGAGAGGAGGAGGTGTTGAGAGCCAGGGAGTTTCTGCCAGGGAGCTGCCAGGGAGAGAAGATATGCTGAAAGCTGACAGGCATCTGCCTGGGAGCCGACAGGGGTAGAGATGCTGGCAGCGACAAGGGAGCTTCCGTATAGCGGAGGGGGTGATGTTGAGAGCCAGGGAGTTGCTGCCAGGGAGCTGGGTGCTGCAGGGAGCGGAGGGATTCTGGCAGCTGTCAGACACCTGTCAGGAAATATAGGGTGTTGCACCTGCCAAGCAGAGGAGAGGTCATTGTGGCTGCACGGGAGATGTTCAGGTATCCGAGAGGTGCTAGCAGTTGTCAGCCAGCTGTCAGGACCAGGGAGGTGTTGGCAGCTGCCTGGGAACTATGAGGCTCCTGTCAGGGAGCAGAGAGGTGCTGTAGCTGTCAGAAATCTGTCAGAGAGTGGAAGGGTGCTACCAGCTGCCAGGGAGCTGTCAGAGAGTCAGGTTGTTGGCAGGGAGTTTAGGAAGCCTAACAGCCGCTAAGAACCGTCCAGGGGCGGGGTGCTAACAGTCGTCACGCATCTGCAGTGTAGCAGAGGGAGATGTGAAGGACCTACCAGGGAACAGACAGCTGCTTAAATCTGCCACTGAGCTTTCGGGTATCGGAGGGCGGAGCGGGTTCTATTTGTTATCAGTGAGCTGCTGTGGAGCTGGTAGGGAGCTAAAGCGTGCTGGCATTGAGCGGATGGGGAGGTACTGAACTGGCTACCAGAGAACGGCTGCAGGGACCTTTCTATTTCGCCAGCCAGGGAACCCGATCACAGCTACTCTGGAACGCTTCCGAAATCGCAGCACAACTGGGAAAAGAGAGCATGAAAACGTTCAGAAACTTTGCTGGAAAAAGTTGCTGGAAATTGTATGTACATAATATGTAGATCTAGAAAATATATGTGGAGTTAAGTAATGATTTATACTACTCGAGGAAACAGCTACCGCTTGATGTGGAGTCTCTTGAGTTTCAGATAAAATCGTAGAGAGGGCGTTTTACAGTCATTTTTCCAGATATAGCTGTTGATAGGGCTCCTTGGGACGTCCTAGCGGTACCATTCTACTGCTTGAGACTGTCCGTTGCCGTCTTGCCCTCGGTGTTGGTGCCTTGCTAGCTGCTCGCTCCCGAGTCTGGCTGGCATCTGCGTGGTAGTTTTCAGCGGCTTATCTCGTCTTCTGGCTCCGGCCGCTGGCTGCCGGTGGAGAAGGCCGTTTCTTGTGCCTCTGCCGCCGGTGGAAAGCACCTGCCGTATGCTGGCAGCCAAACTGCAGTGCAGCAGCACTTCACAGCTACCGCCGCAGGCGAAAACACTCCCGCACCCGCAGGAGGCGGTTTTTGCGCGTTCGGCTGGATTTCAGGCTGGGCGCACCGTTCGCTGCTGCTCTGTAATTAGGATGGACGAGGCCTGCCCGGGCCAAGGGTGTACGGCGCTGCTGACAGCGGCTCTTCACAGCTCGTTCTTTCTCTGATATGTCGCGGCTTCCGGCGCCAGCTATGTGCCAATGTAGATTCAAACGACCGCGGTAACGGACTCCGCGTTAGAAACGTGTTCCGCCACCCTTTTCATCATGAGGGTCGTGTAGACTTCACCGTCTGATGTGGTTATTCGCCATTAGAGATATTAAGCATCGTGGACTGTGAAGTACGATGTTATTTTTCAGTATTTTTACAGAAGTGACATATTGCTGTGAGGTTGCTCAAAGCAGGGTAAAGCAAGGAAGACATCCCTCTCTTTGTTGTCACTATAATTATATGAGGTACCTATTTGTCATCGATTTTCTGTTCATAAAACATTTCGTAGCTGTAGTTTGAACTGGCTTTACCCACGCGAGTTCTTTTTTATCTTGGTCGTTTTAGGTCATACATGGGTGATGTCGTGGTGAAGCCAACACGTGTGGAACTGAGTTTATTACACATAATTTTGATTGGCTGAACTGATCCAGTGGTTGCTGTGCACCTTTTTTGTCCCGATTTCTTCGAACGAATCGGGCGCCGCCCGTGGATTTGGTAGCGAGCCTGCGGTGGTAGGCTGTACCGCAGCACCTAGCAGCATTGCGGTATTGCGTATCTCTCGCTATCTTTCTGGCCTTGTCGGTTGTCTTGCTTGTCTTGTTTACCCTCGATCTGATATTATGTGATGTGGTATGATATTACATTACATAGTACATTACATTGCATCATATGATGTTACATCCTGCCTGCACACCTATCAGGAGGTTCACACTGTGGTCTCCTGCTACAAATTGTGTAATGGTCAATCTCAATGCTCTTTGGTAATTTTGTGAAGCCAAGCTCGTGAAACCAGTAAAGCTCCAGCAATAAGCACCTGGTGTTTGTAACTTATTGCAACTTGACTCAGACTAACTGAGAACGATGTAGTGAAAGACAACCATCAGGCATCTGTTGTTCGGACTGGCAACTCCGTTTGACGCCAATCCTGTGGTCAGAACAGAAGGAGCCTGTGTAGAACGTCCCTTGAGACGGGGCGTGCCATCGTCATTCTGCTCAGCAGTGGAGCGACTCTTGCATTATTCCTGGAGTATGCAGTCGTCACCTGCCTTTCCACGAAGCAGTATGTAGACTGCTCCGTATTAAGTGCGAAGGGATATGTTGCTGGTCAGTGAGTTTTTGTTGAATATAGATGCCGTTGTACGATATCTCAAATCAAATTGATAAGAACATGGATACTGATAACTGTTTTGTGACGCCGTTTCTGATCATATCAACATGCAGCGCCTGGTTTTATTAGTGAATCCTCTCAAATTATTTCACACAAACCTGAAATGCGGTCAATTGCACATTTGCAGCCATTGTGATAGTCACATTCTCCAAAATCATATGTGCGTACTCATTACATTGCCTCACAAAGCGTGCATTTTATTACGCGTTCTAAAGCTGTAGTGAGTCAAACACTTTCAGAGTTGATTTTAAATGTAGTTCAGTATCTTCGTCGCCACTGGCGGATTCAGACTCTCTCCGTGGAGCGGACATTTTTTAGGCAAAAAGGTACCTACCCAATTTTGTATCCCCGAATCTGGGCTGGTCACCTTAGTTAGGTATGCGAACTTAAACAATCGACTTTTTGGAGAGAAAAAAAATTATGAAAAAAATCACATTTTGGAAGAAGAAAAAAAAACACAAGACGCGATATTCCGTAGCATATAAGTAATAATAACGTTTATCTCATACCAACTCGCAGGGGCGTCACCAATAATTCTCGAGTGCGGGGTCGGCTAAAATGACGAAAAAATGTATCCCATTTTTTGCTGCGTGTATTTAAGCCTTTGCAGCATTTTTAATGTTTATTTCCATGTTATAGTAGGTATTTAGTTATTTAGCGCAATGCGCGGTTTTTGGGAGGGGTTGCCTGATAAAACCCCGAAATATAGGTGGTAAGCCTTGTAGAGGATAAAAGGCTAAAAATGTATTTCATTCAATTCAGCGTTACGACGAACTGAAGACGATGACAATGGCTTCTTTTATGACGATGGCCACCGATGTGACGCCGCGAAGCGGCGTAACGATTTCAATTTTAGGTAGTGGAAAACGGCATTGTTATACTGGAACCAGACTGTAATTGGAGCCAAGCCTCAGGTGCCTCTTTTCCTGGTTGCACAACTCGGTATGATGAAAAATATTGAAATGAAGATAGTTTTTCATACACATCGGCCTCGGGCGGGCAGTAAGCACTCAATAGTATCTACATATCATAATAACTGTACCTTTACATCTGAAACAAACAACCGGTAATAGTGCAAATGGTTTGAAAGTAGCAAGACTGAAACAGAAATACTTTTGCATTTTCCGCACATAAATTCATAGGCTATGAACGCGGGGGAAGGGGCTCCCTCCTCACTTTTTGTTCTTGTTCGTGGTCAAATAAAAAAAAATACTTCGTTATACAAATTCAATAGTGCAACAGATCCGTAAAGACGAAAGGAGCTCAAATCTGCATCGAAACCCTGTGTAGGGGGATCGAGTTTCCCTCAAGACGAAATCGAATTTTTGCTGGCCCCCTCACTTTTCCCCCTCACTTTTCGTCACGTTTCTACGCTCGTGCATAAATGGTCACTGTGGATCTGTAGGAGCCTCATGGTGGGATATGACTCGGGGAGATGTTTTAGTGGGAGATGTTCGTGGTCTGGTCCCCACTTCCCGCTATTAGCTCTTCGGTCCAGCAGGTCTGGCACTGCTGGAGCAGCTTCTGGGTGCCGATGTCCGCTTCCTTGCGTTCGCGTTGCCTTTTCGGAATTTGGCTGGCTAGCTTGCGATGTAGCCTGCTTGATAGTTAATACTTTATGAAGGGAATCGGCCCTGGGGCAGGGACTACCGTCATGGAGAGCCCTTGTCAGACACCTCATATAATTCATTTATCCATTTTCCTAATTTTTGTAAGCAATTCCGAATATCGTGTTAAGCCGCTGTGTTAAGGTGCGTAGCGGCTCGAAATTTATCCCATTTTTGACTGAATAGCAGGATTTTGACTGCTGCTAACGCTATTTTTACTATAAACTGCTATCTTTCTTCGAAAATTGTTAACTTTCCCAGTTTACTTCTATGATCATTGTTGTTCACGTTCAGTGCAGGGAACGCGCGGGGGAGGCATACTTGTATTGAATGCCCCCTAGATTCCTGTGTGGGGAAAATTTACCCCTATTGCCCCCTGGATCCGCCAGTGTTCCGTCGGCGTAAATAATAATGGATTACTTTCGTGTGTTTATAGAATGTGTGAACATCAGCGCCCTATAATTTATCAGGAGGATCTATGATTTTCCTCTCTGACCCCCATGATTACGTCAGGCTGAACCTGGCACAGGGACGACTCATGGCTGAAAAACGTTCTAATGGCCGGCCCAACGTCCATTAACTGCGTCATTTAATGAATGACTTTGAATGTCATCGCGCAGATGCATCAGCCAGTGACCACCATCAGCCAGTGACGCATCAGCCAGTGACCTCTGCAGTGCACGTGTCGGAGAGCAGTCTTATTTACACACGGCTGTAATGTAGTGGATGAGATGTGTTTAAAATGTTTGTATCTTCAATGTCTTGATATCGTCTTGACATTTGTATTGGTGCAAATGTGGATATGTCCTCATGAGCAATCCACATAATTACAGTTTTTATTGAATTTTGTCAAACATGAATATTTTAACTTAACACTGTCGCTATTTTGACATCACTTGACGTCTCAATTTCTCAGAGAGAGAAGATGTAATGAACATCAGGTAAAACTCTAATGACAGTCATGGCAGCCGATTAAATCTTGACACGGCACATTTGCCACGCCGAGGAGCTGTTACTCATTATCGCTGAGCGATTAGCTGTCGGCGACTCTGGCGCTCTGTTGGTTTTGATATGTCCTTGGCTCTCTCCGGCTGTGTATTGGAACACGTCTTCACCTGCGACTGACCGGGCGGCTGGCAAGTGAGCTGTTCTGGCTGTGTCGGCTGTGTCGGCTGTGTCGGCTTAAGGGCTGTGTCGGCTTAACGGCTGTGTCGGCTTAACGGCTGTGTCGGCTTAACGGCTGTGTCGGCTTAACGGCTGTGTCGGCTTAACGGCTGTGTCGGCTTAATGGCTGTGTCGGCTGTATCGGCTGTGTCAGCCATGTCGGCCGTATCAGCCGTGTCAGCCGTGTCAGCCGTGTCAGCCGTGTCAGCCGTGCCAGCCATGTCAGCCGCCCAGAGTGCCTCTGCAGAAGGTCGCCTCTGCTGAGATCACGGCCGCCCGGTCGGATGGCGCCGCTTTCTGGGCCGGCGCTGTGTACTTTGGCGTCAGCAAGGCTTCGGCGCCGCGCCCCTCTGCCCCTACGCCCGCTCCCCACCCACCTGACACCGACCGACCGGCAGGGGGCTCGCCACTGCCAGCGTAGTTCCGCCGCCAGCCGCCGTGAGGCAGCACCTCCGCGCCGTCCCGTCCACGGTCTCACGCCGAGCTGGGACGTACTATTGGTTCCAAAATAAGCGTCCCGCTGGGTTGGCCGGAACAGCAGTTAAAGAGAATAGTCCCGCTGGTATGAAAAATATGATGATGTAGATGAGTGCTCAATTTGGAAAAAGTGGGGGGGCCCCCTCCCCCCCACCCCAAATCTTTTTCCGCATCATATTCTCATAATTTTCCCAAGGCGTTATAACTCCTTAAAACTGCTGTGCCGGTCAACCCAGCGGGACGCTTATTTTGGAACCAATAGTACAACACTCGCCCTTCCGGTGGCGACGGTGGCGACCCGAGGCGCTCAGCTGGTATTCGTGGCCGCCAGCGGTGCCACGAAAGATTAGAGGCGTATTTTTGGCCGTGGTTTGCATGTTTAGCTGCAGTGCGCTGGAGATGGAGACGTTCGTGACGCCCGTGTCGGCTCTTGAAGAGACAGCCTTCTGACACTGTCTCCTGCCCACTCCGCGCTAAGAGCTGACCTATTGTGATTACACTTGGGTGTTTATTTAACCATTGTAAAAGGGCGAGGCTTATTTCTTGCTAGCCAGGCAAACTTTGGAGAACAGAAATATTTGTGAAAGACGTATGGTGTGCTGGAATCCCCAGTCTGTCGAAATTGAATGCCTTTGGTTCAGATTTTCTTTGGGCACACCAGTGGTGGTAAAACGTGCATATATGTCATGCATCTCTAACAATAACTTTTCAACGTTCTCTGCCTTCTTGATCCCATGTCATGTGCGGGCAATCAGTGGTGGGGCCTACATTGCTCAATACTTCCGTTTACTTATGATTAACGTTGGGCGTCTGTAGCGTCTGAAAAACGGCATAAATTTGTTGGGATGTTTCATCTATCTAACCCCAAAAGCAGAGCAGATCGCATGTCAAAACCACACCTTCAATCTACTGGTGATGTTTGATCAACATCCACGGTCTTTCATTAATTGTATTCGGGCTTAAATGTCATATGAGCTCTTAGTAGCACTTATTTTACAAGACGGTTTCTAGCATGACATTTGCCAATTCGAACTATATAAATGACTGAAGTTTCGTGCGAAAAAAATATGACCGTTTGGCTGCCATGTTCATTACGTCTATTTTGCATTGCGACTGTTTGTAAGATGACATTTTCGCAACTTTTTATCTGTCTGAATCCCTTCGAATGGACGATATTTTGCTCCCATAATCACAAATACTGACCTGAATAGGAAGTGGCATTAACTCACCTGGGACGATCTTCTGGCCAAACACAGCTGGCCAAACTGCGGTCTAATGCTCTCGAGAACCATAACTTTGAAGCATCGTGCTCAGAAAATAATGATTCAAATGCTGAATGTCCGATGCTTGAGATGACTGATGAAATCCTTCTCATATTGGCGACCAGCGAACGAACCGTGAGAAACAGGCATGAGTAGGTTGTGTCCCCACCTTACATTCATGGATCTGTGTTTCTGTATATTACGTTATGAAGTGGTATTTGTGGTGGTTCACCGTCTCTCTGAAAAAGCGTCATGTCCGCGGATGTTTAGAATAAACTATAGGCCCTTGCTTATGCTCCGCTGCAGCTGGGCAGTCTGTCGGCATGGGTTGGATTTTTTATCAAGCTAAGTGGGGGACTTTCCCTCTTTTTTTTTCTTTGCTTGGCCCCATCAAATTTTGTCAGATCTGAGTTTTTATGTTACAAATCCATTGTTCTTGGTATGAACTCAGTATTCACAAATACATTTTGTTCCGCCATCTTTAATTAAAAGTACAAGCTGTTCTCGTCAATACTGATTGTCTTGTAATGCTAGGTACCTTATAGCGGTGGAGTGCTCCGTTTTCATTTGTTTGATTTTCTCTGATTTTCTGTTCAATCCGTAGGAAAATGAGCGATATCCCAGCATCAGGTCAATAGAACCAATGCTAACAGGTTCTTCTTTCGCTAATCGCTGCGAGGCGCTCGATCCCTGCTCCGGCAGCCCACGTACGATGTTCTCTTTTCATGGCGTGACCCCGACCAGCATTGTCCGAAATCACCGCCTCCGTCGCTACTCCCCCTACAATCTAGGGAAATCCCTGGGTGGGCGGCGTCGGCTGAGCGCTCTTCACTGTTTCCGGCTGTGAGGTAGGCCTCTGGCCTTTAGCGGCTCGCTAATGGTTCTCTAACGCCTCGTTAATGGGAACTAATGGCGTGCTGCAGCGCGGCAGGTCACGACTTCATCCCCTCTGCGCCGCACCTCCGCTATGAAGGTCATGACACGAAACTGCTGCATGCTCTCCGAGAATCATGCCCGTCATGGCGCCGAAATGTGGTGAATCATGTGCTGTGAATTCGTCGAGGTAATCCGAAACAGAATACTGTTGATGAGCGCATGTGTAGGCAGCTCACGTCCGTATGTAGATCTACACACATTGCACAGTCGCTTAGCGGCTCGGCTGCTTGGCAGAGTCATATCCAGCAGGTACTGTGCAGTCGCAGAGCCCAGCGAGGCTGCCTCGTCTGAGCACTGCTGCCTCACATGTGCGAGTCACTGCTGACGTATGCGAGCCTGAATCACGTCCGTTTGGAGGGCGGCGGCCAGAACTTCCACCCGGCACAGCGCAGCTCTGACGTCGGCCCTTCTGAGAAGCTGCGGCGGTCAGCTGCTCGCCACTGCTCCCCGCCGTCAGCGCTGACGCTGACTCAAATCTCACCAGCCCCCCCGCGTTTATTGCTAACCGTGGTCACCAGCCATGGAAGTCGTATAACGTATTCTCATTGCTATTAGTTTGTCATGTTTTCTTTGTTGACAATTTGGTTTACATCATTTGCTAGACGTTCCCATATTCTATTCCTTATATGGTGTCATTGTCTTGCGTTCCACCTCACTGAGGTGTGCTATGGGCGCCGCATCATCATGCAGTTGCGGCGCCCTTAAACCCCAATCATCATCATCATCATTACTGAGGTGTGCGTGACTTCACTGGCTGTTATATGACGCTATTCCACGTCATGCGGCGTCACTGAGTGATGCGTGACGTCAGTGGGCGGTGCGTGCCGCCGTCGTGTCCTGCCGTCCGGTCTCTGGTGTCTCCTTGCCTCGTGCTACTGCCGCCACAAGGCGTGCCGTACTGGCCTGCAGCCGACCCGGAGTAGCCGCTCGTGCTCACCGTGAGTGTGCTGCCACTGCCTGCACCCCTCTGCCGCCGCCCCGCCCCGCCAGCACCGGGAATCTCGGCCAGCGCTGATGACGTCACCGGGGAGACGTCTCTCCAAGGACGCCGGGTCGGCCGCCGACTTTTACCCGGCGGTAGTGCTGCCGGTCAGCGCCAGGCCAGCCGGGTATTCCGGTCACAGCAAGGCCCTATAACCACTGCCACAGCTGCCGGTACGCCGCCGCCGCCGCAGCTGCTGAGCTTCGTGGGTCGTTTTTTTGGCGGGGCGGGATTGGCTTAGCTCGGCCGCGAGCGCGTTGCCAGAAGCTGGATGGATATTGGCAGGAGGGTGGTTTGCTGTGGTTCGAGTTACAACGGAGCCGCCTTATATGGTCAGAGGTGGGCACAGCTCACACAGCTGGTGGTTTGGCCGCCGGGCCCGGCAGCTGTCAGCGGATAAACGTGAAGTTATTGCGCTGCTTCAAATTGGGTGAAGGACTCCATGTCAGGCCAATAGCTTGAATGTAAAACTCGTAGTTTGTCGAGCCTTCAGGACACGCGTGACGGACACTCCGCTTGAAGCGAAGGCTACCATCTGCCATCTGACAGGCTGATGAGCACCCTCACTTATCTTCCTCGGCCTTCTGAGGACCTACTGCAGCTGATACATTTTTGTTGTTCGGCACCAAAGGAAATGTCCGCCTACGGAAGATGTCTGCCCCACGCTTTCCATATTTTCCCCGTCGCGGTCCGGTTTGTGTTTTCTTGTATGTGCCACCCTGAGGTTATTTAACGTACAACTGTCGATAAACGATATTATATAGAGGCATACTGCTTCGCTTGTATTTTTTTACATTACATATATTAGCAATATCTTATCATTATTGATGTAATTGTTGTGATTTTCCAGCTGCCTCTGCGTAGTTCGTCCTCTCCTCCAGTTTCCACTGGGCGGCGGAACTGGTGCCGCCGGTACTGGGCCCGCCTCGGGCTGTGCCCGGTCCTGACCCCGTCCCCGGCCCCGCTCCTACTGACCTCCGGTGACCCAGGGTCGGGGCTGGTCTCACACCGACAGCGGCCGCCTTGACCCGAACCTCGCTGCTGCCCTCCGCTCCCCGGTCAGGACGGGCAGGGTGCAGGCGTCCGTCTCCCCTTGGCGGCCCGGCCAGTCGGACTTATTACGCCACCAGGTCATTAGCTGTCAGCTGTGGCGGGAAATTCGAGATGGACGGCCACGGCGGCTGAGGTGAACGGTGAAATGGAGGGAGGCGAGAGTCGCACCCAGAGTGCTGTGATGTTGTGATTCGGTGGCTCGGGGAGGGGCGTATCATGATACAGCTTTGCGTCCGGAAGGATCGTGGTGCTAGTTTTAATTGTATTGAATTGAACATGCACTTAGTCCAATTCTGACTACTATGGATTTCCGACCGCGTGTGACCCGTTTTTTGGCGATAATTTGTTAAGGAATGGCTAAATCGGAACTTAATTTCCGCACTGTCTATTTCAGCCTTGGTGCCATTTTTTGTCGATATCGTCTGTTAAGAACTTGAAAGTTGGATACTTGTCATCGACTCGTAACGTAACGTTTCACATTAACATAAGATTTGAGTTGAGATGGCCAAGTTGTTGGATTTTCATTGAAATTAAGTATTGTAGAAGTTAAAACACCCACAAGAGGTCTAATCGAAAGTAATTTGAGTTGGTTTTGACATCTGCAAAAAATAAGGCCCTAGTGTATTAGGGTAGCCGCTTTAAAAGGATGTCGTCATCCCTTTTATCAAATGTTTGATGAAAGTAGCCTTGTTTTACATTGCTATACATTAGCCATTACACTAGTTTCATACATATTTGCAGCGTGAAGGTTTTTTCTATTTTCCATAAATTCCTTCATATGACGTCATCAGCCCAAATACTAAAACTTGAGTTTTTTCATAAGAATTGAGCACTGTTTGTGAAGAAAACAAATGTCAGAATCGTGTTCGGCAGCCAATTACTTTTTCATATTTTGCACCACAAGCGGCGTACATTGGACAACTTTCAGAGAAGTGAAACATTCCCTTTAACATCTGCTCGATGAACTCATTCCTACTGTAGGAGGCTACTGTCACGTAGGTTGTGACTTCAACAGCTCACTGCGGGCAGGACGGCGGTCTCTGACGAAATGACAAGTACACTAAATTTTGATTTTTTTGTTAAGACATTATGGACAAAATTTTGCGCCAAGGCTTAAATAGACTCTGCCATAATTGGATTTCGATTCGGCCATTTCTTTAAAAGTTATCGTAAAAAACGGGGTCTTACGGAGTCTGAAGCTCAGAGTATTTCAAGAAAGTGCGCACACTGTCCTTGAATTTTTAAAGATAATTTGCCATTGATTACACACCAGCCTGATTTTTGTGTGCAGCCTGTAAGCTTCTACCTGCAGTGGCTACGATCAGCCATCGTTTTCTCATGACCGGAGCGGTCTAACGTGACAGTGATCTAAGACGTGTTCCTCAGACAGTCAATGGCGTAGCCAGGGGGCAAAGGGGTCATGGCCCCCTGGAGGCCAGGTGGGCCCCTCTGGTGACCGAGCGAAGGCCCCCTGGGGCCCGAAGGCCCAGTGTTTTGGATGGTGTCAGGCTGCCGTAAAACGGTTTACGTGGCATACAATAACGCCCACGAACCTAAAAACGTTGTTTTGCTTTTTAGGGAATGCTTTTTAGATGTTCCCGCTGATGCTCTCCTCTTAGCGATGTGACTTTAGAAAGTTTGAACAATTGTTATGTGCATTGTGCACTTTAGGTGACTTCCGAGAAATCCGTTCGTTTGTATGCTGACTGACTTATGCAGAGGTGCAGGAGCACCATTGGTGAACATTCCTTTGTCATCACTCTGTGACCGCAGAAGTCTGGTGAAATTGAGCCGGAGTGGCTGGCCTTGACTCAGACCTCGACCCTGTCAAGCTGTTCCTCATGCCTGGACGAGCTGAGACTCGGTGTGAATGGCGTCCCACCCTCAGCCGCCCCCTCTCCAGATTGTGGGAAGGCTGCAGGTGTCGTGAGGAGACCACACCATCGGTGTGCTCTGCCCAGTCGCGGTTACAGGCTCGACTCGAATGACATGGTCGTCAGCTGTCTTGGAGAGAGGAGGCACGCCAGTCGAGAATGCTGCTTAGAACGTGCAGTCAAAGGCGTGAAGTTGGGATAAACTTAGCCCGAATTCCACACTATTCGCAGGTGGTATGAATCACCCTTGTTTGGACAGAAAACTTGTAGTCCCGTTTCATCAGCCCAAGGCGAACCGAGCCATCTGTTAGGTGGCCGTGAGGCTCTTTATATCCAGGGAAAGAGAACGGCGAGCGAGCCAGGCCAAAATACCTCCGCACGGTCTTCTATACACTAAAGCCAGCTACCACTCGTGTGTTGGCCGTTATATGGTTGACATTTTACGATAGCCATTGATCCCTGGTAGCTGCAGAGAAGCGTGCCTGTACCTGTATACCGCCAGCTGCAGGTGTGGCTAGGGCCGGTCTTAGAGCGGAGTGGGACGCTCTCACATAACCTGTTTGTGAATCAGCTGACGTGTGGCGTCAGTCCGTCACATCATCTTCAGCCGGCGGCCGCTGTCTGCCGGCCCTCGCACCGTCAGCTGACGTGTGGTGTCAGTCCGTCACATCATCTTCAGCCGGCGGCCGCTGTCTGCCGGCCCTCGCACCGTCAGCTGACGTGTGGCGTCAGTCCGCCTCAGCGTCACAGCATCTTCAGCCGGCGGCCGCTGTCTGCCGGCCCTCGCACCGTCAGCTGACGTGTGGCGTCAGTCCGCCTCAGCGTCACACCATCTTTCAGCCGGCGGCCGCTGTCTGCCGGCCCTCGCACCGTCAGCTGACGTGTGGCGTCAGTCCGCCTCAGCGTCACACCATCTTCAGCCGGCGGCCGCTGTCTGCCGGCCCTCGCACCGTCAGCTGACGTGTGGCGTCAGTCCGTCACATCAACTTCAGCCGGCGGCCGCTGTCTGCCGGCCCTCGCACCGTCAGCTGACGTGTGGCGTCAGTCCGCCTCAGCGTCTTATCATCTTCAGCCGGCGGCCGCTGTCTGCCGGCCGTCCCTCCCTGCACCCCGTCTGCACAGCGTACCAGCGCGCCGTGCCGTGGTGTGTATATCTCGCTATAAATCACTGCATTCAGGCGCCTGAACGCCACCGGCGGCGTGCCGTCGGCCCGGGTCACGACCTTCACCTCGTCCCGTTGACCCGGCGACCCCAGGTCACTGCGCTGGCTGACTCAGACGCGTCCCTCCCTGCGGCTCTCTGTGCGGCGGCCCCGTCTCCTCCGTGGCGCACGTATTGACGAAAACCGTGGAGCTGGCTCTGTGCTGCCGGTTAGCCTTATAAGGCGGTGGTGGCGGCGGCCGCAGCTGACGGCGGCGCTGGCCCCCTGCATGCCAAGAGGCAAGTCAGCCGGCCGGCCGGACATGCCTGACCCCTGAGCTGCTCACTGCTCACTGCTCACTGCTCACTGCTCACTGCTCACTGCTCACTGCTCACTGCTCACTGCTCACTGCCTTACTGCTCACTGCTCACTGCTCACTGCTCACTGCTCACTGCTCACTGCTCACTGCTCACTGCTCACTACTCACTGCTCACTGCTCACTGATCCTTGATCCTGCACGCTGCTCACTGCTGCATGCCTGCGCCATCCTCATGCTCGGTGCGGGGCCACTCTGGACAAGATACCTGCAGGAGTCGGTCCACTTCTGTCCACTGCTAGCTACTCCTGTGTCTGTGAATGCCAGGTTTTCAGACCCTACCCGCTCTTGTCCGCTCCTGTCCGCTCTTGTCCGCTCCTGATCGCTCCTGTCCGCTCCTGACTGCTCCTGACTGCTCCTGGTCGCTCCTGACTGCTCCTGATCGCTCCTGATCGCTCCTGACTGCTCCTGATCGCTCCTGATCGCTCCTGCTCCTGATCGCTCCTGACTGCTTCTGGTTGCCTCACACCGCCCCGCTCCAATCCGTTCAACTGATGGACAGGTCCCGGCCGCTGCTGGCGACCTTGGCCGCTACACGGCTGCCGTCTCGTGCCGGCTGCCCCGCCGCCCCGCCGCCCCGCCGCCCCGCTGGCCGGCTGCCGGGCGGACCCGGTGGTACATGGGGGCATCATAACGACCACGGCTGAGCGCGGCCGCCGGCTTCTCATGCCAGTAGCCCAACTTCTGCTGCTGAGATGCTCTCCGCAGACTAACCAGCGGCCTTCAGGGCGGGTATTTTAATAATGCTGCCCGCTGAACGGCCTGCCACGGTCGTATTAGCGATCATCAGCGCAGCGATGATTGGCTGCGGGCGGCCGGTAGGTCGTTTGATCATCTGTCTCAGTGGAACACACCACTCGACCCGCAGCGCGCTGCCGACCCGCGTTGTATCCAGGGGAGTGACGCGTCGAGCCTTGTTATTCAGCTCAGTGGTCGAGCCCCCGGAGCCGGGGCGTGGGCCCTCCATGGCCAGTCGTGTGTTGTTGACGCGTCTCGCGGCGGGACGCGTGCCACCGATTACCAGCGCCGCTGGCACACCGGCCGCCTGGCCAAACTGACTGTGACGGTATTTTTAACCTGGGCGGGGAGAAGTAGCTAGTTCCAGCACCAATCCGTGACTGCTTGCAAGGCGTCGGGAGCGTGCGGCAATAACGTGAGCTGCGCCGGTGAGCGGCGCGGCTTGGCTCGGCGCGGCGGCGGCGCGGTGCGTTCCGTTTTTGCGCCAGTTGGCCGCCGGGCGGCGCGGCGATCGGCCGGGCCGGCGGGGCCGCCGGCCGGTGCTTCACTGTCGTGAGTCTGCCGCAACGCTCCGCACCTCCAGCCGCCGTCCGACCGCTCCACCGAGCCGCAGTAGCGCGACCCAGACCACAGACATGGCCACCATGGAAGACTGGGAGGGCGAGATCCAGACCCAGGTGGTCACTGAAAAGAAGTCCAAGAAGACCAAGAAGTCGCGCAAGCGTACCGACGACGGCGGAGTCGTGGAGACGACCGTTACCGAAACGACGACGACCTCGGGAGACGTGGACGACTCGGCTGGCGGCGACGCCAAGTCCATCACGTCAAAGTAAGAGCGCCTCGGCAGCCGCTCGTGTAGCGGCGCGGCCACGCCTCGGCCCGACAGTGTGCGGGATCGATGATCTGTGGGTCTCGCGCGACGCGCCGTGACCTGGCGCACGTGACGCGTGACTGGAGTGGCGTGGCCGCGGCCGAGGCGCTCTTACTGACCTTCTCTCTGGTGAGTTCCTGCGGCGGCCGACAGAGCCCCGCCGGCCCCTGATGTGTCCCCTGTGGTGCACCTCGTGTCTCCGTGTGGTGCGAGGTGTGCCCCGCGGTGCGAGGTGGGCGGTGCGCCCCGTGATGTAGGCGGTAGGCGCCACACGGCACACCTGCCCCCGGTGTGTTCCGCGTGGTGGGCGGTGCGCCCCGTGATGTAGGCGGTAGGCGCCACACGGCACACCTGCCCCCGGTGTGTCCCGCGTGGTGGGCATGCGCCCCGTGATGTACAGGCGGTAGGCGGCCAACGGCACACTGCCCCCGGTTGTGTTTTCACGTGTGGTGGGCAGTGCCCCCGTGATGTAGGGCGGTAGGCCGCCACACGGGCACAACTGCCCCCGGGTGTCCCGCTGTGGTGGGCGGTGCGCCCCGTGATGTAGGCGGTAGGCGCCACACGGCACACCTCCTCCGGTGGTTCCGCCGTGGTGGGCCAGTGCGCCCCGTTGAATGTAGGTGGTAGGGCGCCACACGGGCACACCTGCCCCCGGTGTGTTCCGCGGTGGTGGGCAGTGCGCCCCGTGATGTAGGCGGTAGGTAGGCGCCACACGGCACACCATGCCCCCGTGTTGTTCCGTGTGGTGGGCGTGCGCCCCGTGATGTAGGCGCCACACGGCACACCTGCCCCCGGTATGTCCCGCGTGGTGGGCAGTGCGCCCCGTGATGTAGGCGGTAGGCGCTACACGGCACACCTGCCCCCGGTGTGTCCCGCGTGGTGGGCAGCGCGCCCCGTTGAGTAGGCGGTAGGCGCTACACAGGCACACCGCCCGGTGTGTTCCCGCGTGGTGGGCAGTGCGCCCCGTGATGTAGGCGGTAGGCGCCACACGGCACACCTGCCCCCGGTGTGTCCCGCGTGGTGGGCGGCGGCCGTTCAGTCCGGCCCGGTACACGCCACACGGGTAGACCTGTCCCTGCACCACCCGCCGCCCGTAAACAAACCGGCGCTGGCGGACGGGGGCAGGGGCGGCGGCGGCGGCGGCGGCTTCACGGCCCTGCCTCCTCTGCACGCCCGTGGCTGTTGATAGTTGTGAAGCCGGCAGTGACGGTGGATTCAGCTGAACCTCAGCGGTCTCTGCTAGCCGACTGTCTCCCCGACATAGCGCCTACTGTCTGGTCCCACTCAGGGTGGCCCTCATTGTGTACCATGGGTGGCCTGGTACAGTGGCCACACTGTTGTCGCTCGGTTTCTTGTGCTCTTGGAAGAGCACACACACGAGACGGGCCCCGGACCTTTCTCTATCTACATTGGTGTTGTGTTATTACTGGCGGCAGCGCTCCTGTTATGTTTCGAGTACCGGCCAGGGAGAGCGTGACCGGGCAACCTTCACGCTCGAAATTCGTGTTATTTCCGCTGCACGTGTCTGCTGCTTTTGTAGTTGTCGAGTAGGTTGACCCAGAACAGTTAGGAATTCTACGAAGATAAAACTTTCACAATTCCACCCTCTATCGATTAGTTAAGCCGAGCCTGCTGACATTACTAGCTGACATTAGTCACTGCCTCAACATGGTTATCTCGTCTGCGCCTGAACTAATTAAACTCCTGCCTTCTGGGAGAAGCGCGTCTCCGGAGTGAGTGCTGTAGAGGGCACAGGTCGGCTAGGACTGCTCTCTGGATTGAATGCTGGAAAAGCATGTCGGCTATGACTGTTCTCTGGAGTGAATGCTGAAGAGGGCACAGGTCGGCTAGGACTGCTCTCTGGAGTGAGTGCTGAAGAGGGCACAGGTCGGCTAGGACTGCTCTCTGGATTGAGTGGTGGAGAGGCATGTCGGCTAGGACTGCTCTCTGGATTGAGTGCTGGAAAAGCAGGTCGGCTAGGACTGCTCTCTGGATTGAGTGCTGGAAAAGCAGGTCGGCTAGGACTGCTCTCTGGAGTGAGTGCTAGAAAAGCAGGTCGGCTAGGACGGCTCTCTGGAGTGAGTGCTGGAGAGAGCACAGGTCGCCTAGGACTGCTCCCTGGAGTGAGTGCTGGAGAGTGTATAGATCGCCTAGGACTGCTCTCTGGAGTGAGTGCTGGAAAGGCAGGTTGGCTAGGACTGCTCTCTGGAGTAAGTGCTGGAAAAGCAGGTCGGCTAAGACTGCTCTCTGGAGTGAGTGCTGGAGAGAGCACAGGTCGCCTAGGCTGCAGATCGTTCCCGGCGTTCCCGGTTCGCGCGGCTGATGAAATGGCTGAGGTGACGTCATGTACGCTGCACGAATTGCGGGACTGAGTGGTGAGACTGATTGATGTATAATCATGCTGTCGGCCCGGCCTCCCGTCACCATGTGCGATCTGTTTATTAGCCGATGCTGTGAAGTGTCGAGTGCGAGGTCGCCGCTCAGCGGGCGGCGACGGCCGCCAACTTGCCACACAAACGTTATCCCCCGCTACTGAAGTCAAGACGGCTCACCGTAACTCCAAGTCCAGTGGCTTTTTTCAGAACGGCTGTAAATCGGCTTATGTTTTGCTTCAGTCTTATGGCAGCTCAGTGTTTTATTGTATGAGATATTTCCCTTTTTCATGTCCAGGGCTTTATCGGTATTCCCTAGTGCCTGTAAGAAGCACAGCATCTCATCACAGCCTCCCATCTGCAACAGTCCTCCATTTCTGATCAAAACGATTATGCAATGCAGTATGATGCTATCGTAAGCTTATGTATGCTTGCAGTAGCGCATACAGGATTCCATTTCGGGGGGTCAGACCCCTTGTGTGCGGGCCCCCACCCATTTCTTGAAAACTTTGCAGATTTTGGTCACTTGCTTTTTAGCGGGGCCCCTACAGCATGTGATCTGAGACATGATAATTGTCTTGTCAATCTAGAGCTCCGCGACGTTCCAAGAATGGGGGGGGGGCAAGAAATGGGAGCTCCGCGACGTTCCAAGAGGCATTATGAAGTCGATTATTTCCATCAAACGCCCATAGGCGTAACGTTAAAAGTAAACAAAAGTCTGGGACACGTCCCCCGTCCCCACTGTTGGCGGAGCCCTGTTGTCAATGTCGGTGTAATGTTTACTGTGTTGCTACTATGTGCGATTTTTTGGTGCGTATGCTATACTGATGTGCAGACTACTGTCGATGCAGTGACGAAATGAGGTCATTGACAACAAACACACAGGAAATGGTTGACTGGTGAAAAGCCGAACGGTAATTATATTACGGTCGGTATCTTATATTACGGATCCGAACGGTATTTTCTTAGCTGGTATTTGTTATCAGCTAGTGCATTACATGGCTGATTTTTACAACATACAGCAGCGCAACAACTGTGGAGGTGGTCTCGCGCATGATTTATTAAGGCATAACCAACGGATCCAGCGCCTGATGTTTTTATCTTTTACCCATTGTCCTTGGTGGGCTTGGATGTTAAATCATCGGTCCCTAGGTAGGCACATCTC
>VOPJ01003306.1:0-19476 GCA_014673585.1 Semibalanus balanoides
GTATGAAATACAGTTTCCTGAGTGTATATCGAAGCACCACGGTAGATAGTTGGCAAAAGGCTAGGCTAAGGCAATGTCTGCGTGCTTTGCTTGCACTAAGGCACCGGCTTATAATCTTGCTCACTTGATTCACTCCGGCTATAATATATATATATATAACGGTCACTAGAGATTCACAGCGCTCTTCCCGAAGGCTGCCTCTAGCCGCGTCAAGGTTAAATCGTGGAAGCAAACCCACAGCCGCCTTCCCAGCAGCACGCCCACATAAACACGAACCTTCCCCACCACACCCAACACCGGCCCGGTGACCCTAACCCGTCGGATAGCAGGCTGTCGACCTCGCGTCTGCACACTCTGCAGTCCGTGTCCACCCGTCCACCCATCACCGGTCAACAGCCGACGGTATACAGCTGCTGCTGCAGGGAGCTGCCCCCGCCCGCTTCGGCTAGCCGGGTCGCCGCTTCCGGTTGAAAGACTGTCTGTCTGAGAGGCTGAAACGCTTTGTGTACGGCAATTGGCTGTCGTCTCTGTGTATGTTTCCTGTTGTTGTGTTATGCGCCTGTGTTCTGTGTGTATGTCGCCTGTTTGGTCTATGCGGCCCCTGTGGTCTTGTGTCGTATGTCTCTTTGTTATGGTGTCTGTGTCTGGTGTCGTATCGTTATTCCTGTGTCTTTCTCTGTATCTGAGTCTATTCTCTTGTTTCTGAGTCTGGTGTCTCTGGTACCTGTGTCTATTCTCTGTAATCTGCGTCTATTCTCTGTATCTGAGTCTGTGTCTCTGTCCCTGTGTCTATTCTCTGTATCTGCGTCTATTTTCTGTATCTGCGTCTATTCTCTGAATCTGAGTCTGTGTCTCTGTACCAGTGTCTATTCTCTGTATCTGCGTCTATTCTCTGTATCTGAGTCTGTGTCTCTGTATCGTGCGTCTATGCTTCTGTATCTGCGTCTATTCTCTGTATCTGAGTCTGTGTCTCTGTAGGTCTGTGTCGTCTGTATTCTCTGTATCTGTCTGTCTATTCTCTGTATCTGAGTCTATTCTCTCCCTTTTCTCCGAGTCAGTGCCCGGTCGCCTCTGTGCCTGGTTTCTCTCTTTTATCTGTGTCTGTGTCTGTGTCTGTGTCTGTGTCTGTGTCTGTCTGTGTCTGTGTCTGTTCTCAGACTCTGTTTCCTGCGTCTGTCCCTTGGATCTGATTGTCTGTACCTGATTCTCTGTGTTTGTTTCTCTCTGTCCATCCTCCATGTCTGTATGTTACGTATCTGTGTGTAGCGGTCTCGGCAGAGGAAGGTGTGGAGTCAGCCGACGGTCACCTCTGGCCACACTCGGCCGTGCCGGCGTCCTCCCACCTCTCTGTGCATGTTCTCTCTGTCTGGTCTGTGCGTCTGTGCGTCTGTGCGTCTGTGCGTCTGTATGTCTGTATGTCTGTATGTCTGTATGTCTGTATGTTTGTATGTCTGTATGTCTGTATGTTTGTATGTCTGTATGTCTGTCTGTGTGTCTGTGTACCTGTGTACCTGTATGCCTGTGTGTCTGTGTCTGTGTACCTGTGTACCTGTGTGTCTGTGTGTCTGTGTGTAGCGCGGCTGCGGACGGCCCGGTCCCAGACTCAGCCGACAGTCACCTGAGGCCGTTCGGTGGTGGTGGCGGCGGCGGCCCACGGCTGCTGCAGAGCCGTCACCAGGTCGGCCACCGTGGCGCGGGTCGCTGCCGACAGCCGCCAGCTGTGCTCAGCTCCAGACGAGGCGTCCTCGAACAGCAGACGCAGACCGGGCCGGCCGGCCGCCGCGCAACGCAGCAGCTCCTGTCAACACACACAGCCAGAGGAACGAGGGGTCAGTTCGGACCCCTCAAACAACCTCCACAACAGGGACGGAAACATGGACTGGAGGCGCCTGAGGACGGCAGGCACCAGAGACGGTGACGGACGGATACAGTCCACTGTGATGAACTCGGGACGCAGTCACGCCGTCTGAAGCCAAATCCACCAAGCTCTACTCACTAATACCAACGCTGATTAAGGCCTAACGGCGCCGCAACTGCTAGGTTGTCTGGCGCCTCTCGTCACTCAAACAAGACGAGACTGAGCCAGGTTCAGACTCAGGGGCGGCATGGGTCTCATATTCCCTCCACAGGGAAGCCTCCCAAATAACCCCAGCGAAATTTGTTTTAGGCTGTGCTATGACCCGTCAATTCCCACGGGGATTCGGGAAATCGGTAGAAAAGTGCTTTCTACGATTCCCGTAGCAAAGAGGACAGGATACCATAATGAGTACATTGTCTACTGCAGTAGAGTAAAATGCCCCCGGGATCCCAGGATTCCCGCGGAATGTTGACGGTCAGACACAGCCTAAGTTGCCCGTTGCAGTCGATGCAGCAAGCAGCTCAGCGGGCATTCCAGGCCAGTCACGTGCCATCACCGCAACAGAGTCACGTGTCGTCCCCACCCGGAACGGTATGCATCAGAAAGGAGGGTTTCACGTGACCATCCGCGGCCGCCCAGACAGCCCGCTGTTTTTGACCGTACACGACTAATTTATACTTGCCGGTGTGAATTAAAGGTCCCAGCCTGCAGTAGATGTTTCCGTTTGTCGGCCGCGGATGGGATGGAGCGGGTTTGGGAGTGGGGAGCGGGAAGGGATGGGGAGTGGGAGTGGGGAGCGGGAGCGGGAGCGGAGCGGGGAGCGGAGCGGGAGCGGGGAGCGGGACGGGAGGCGGGGAGCGGAGTGGGAGCGGGAGTGGGAGGGGGAAGCGTGAACGGACGGGGAGCGGGATGTGGGAGCCGGAAACGGGAGCGGAGTTGGTAGAGCGGGAGCGCCCCCCACCCGGGAGCCGGAGCGGGCGAGCGGGGAGTTGCGAGACGGGAGCGGGAGCGGGGAGGGGAGTGGGGAGAGGGGAGTGGGGAGAGGAAGGGAGAGGGGAAGTGGAGTGGGAGTGGATGGGAGTGGGGACGGGCTGAGCGGGGAGCGGGGAGCGGGATGGGGAGTGGGGAGCGACGTGGGATGAGGAGTTGGGAGCGGGAGGCGGAGCGAGCGGCGAGCGGGAGCGGGGAGCGGGAGCGGGGGAGCGGGTGAGTGGAGTGGGGAGGTGGGAGTGGGGAGTGGGAGTGGAGTGGGGATTGGGAGGGGAGTGGGAGTGGGAGTGGGATGGGGAGTGGGGAGTGGGGAGTGGGGAGTGGAGTGGGGAGTGCGGGAGCGGGGAGCATCGCTCTCGTCCGACTAGAGAGCAGCCCAGCTCTAGACTAGAGAGCAGCTCGCCCCAGCCCCGGGGGATCTGGCTGACATACGGCAGCCCCGGGGGATCTGGCTGACATACGGCGTCAGGTCATTATAACCGGGATCAATACTGGCACATCACAACATGGACGTGACCTAATACGGGGCCCTGCAAACACAGACTGGGCAACAGCCACCCGTGCAGGGCAGACAGACATATAACAGGACAGATTGGGCAGCCCGACTATCAGCGATACGACCAGCTGGACAGACGGACAGGCTATATAGTAGTCACGTCTTCATACAAAGACACACGCAGGGCAATCACATAAGCACGCACGTACACGTCCGATGATTGCCAGCTGATAAGCCAGCGTCAGAAAGTGACGGATTAGTTAACTCCCACTATAATATTCCCGCTGTATATTATGACTGTCCAAAGCTTCCAGCACGAGCTACATCAGACACCTCGTCTGCAGCCTCCCAGTCCCGCGGCGGACCGACAGACGCCGCGACAGCGGGGGGGGGGGGAAGGGGACCACCAGTCCGGACGATGTTGGCCACCTTCTCGCGGTCTCGCATGGGGATCTTGACATCGCCGTGGCCGGGCACCAGCCAGCGGAGGTCACACTCCATGAGCAGCAGGTCAGAGGGCGTCATACACAGCATGACAGGCACCGCCGCCGACTCTGCAGATCACAGACCACAGATCGGTCAGTCAGCGCACAGGCGGCCAACCCTCTGCAGATCACAGACCGCAGATCAGTCAGAGTCAGCGCACAGGCGGCCAACCCTCTGCAGATCACAGACCACAGATCACTCAGAGTCAGCGCACAGCCGGCCAACGCACCGGACAGAGTTGATAGCTCATCTGATCAGCACATTTACCCGGCCACAACTCCGAGATGCTTTGTTTAGACAAAGCCCGAAGTAGTCCAAAAGATATTTCTCCCGGATTCATAACACGCATTCATAACATTATATTATTGATAGAATTAGCAGGAATGCAAGTACAAATGAGTCGACGATAACTACCGAATGAAAAAGACGCAACACAGAAGCAGAGCTGCAATTGCGCCCAGAACCGCCGACCACTAGTAGGGTGCATGTACATTGTACAACCCATAGCCTCGGACTGGCAGGCAGCAAGTAACCTGTGCATGCACGCAGACACATGCTACCTCTAACGAGCACCGGCAGCGGCGAATTAGTGCTCGTTAGGGACTTTGTAGCGAGTTCGACGAGAAGCCGTGCAGCTGACATCGGCCGACACCTAGCCCGAGTCGGAGTCGGAGTCACCACTGGGAAGCTGAGTCATAGTCGTCTCACCTGAGTCGGAGGAGTCTGAGTCCCCGCTCAGCAGCTGGACGAAAAGCAGCTGCTGCAGGATGAGGTCGGCGCCGGCGTCCCCAGACAGCATGTGCTCCACCTGGAGACGCTGGGTGGCCAGCCAGCGGTCCGACTCCCTGGCCAGGCCACACGACTCTGTACAGCACACAGGACAGCATGGCTTCAGTCAGCAGGACAGGACAGCATGGCTTCACCTTCAGTCATCAGAATAGGACGGGATGGCACAGCCAGGAGGACAAACAACACATCCAACAGTGAACGGTCACACGAAGTATAGCATAACATTATATCATTAAATTAAACTGCTTTTGAGCATTTGAAACCGACCGTAGTCACGAGTTGCTAACCATTGGACACAGAAGCAACGCCTGGTATAAA
This sequence comes from Semibalanus balanoides, assembly GCA_014673585.1. Lineage (NCBI taxonomy): Eukaryota > Metazoa > Arthropoda > Thecostraca > Balanomorpha > Balanidae > Semibalanus > Semibalanus balanoides. The sequence continues at coordinate 4,938 of VOPJ01003306.1, forward strand.
TTTAGTAGTGTGTATAAGTGGCGCAGTGTGTAGTGTGCGGTGTGCGATGTGTAGTGTGTTGTGTGCGGTGTGTAGTGTGTTATGGTGCTGTGTAGTGTGTAGTATGTGTAGTGTGTAGTATGTGTAGTGTGTAGTGGCGCAGTGTGTAGTGTGCGGTGTGTAGTGTTCAGCATGCAGTATACAGTGCAGACCGTATATTCTGTCAGCTTCATCGAAACCACCCGATGTCGATGCGCCCGGCGAATAAATCATTCGTGAAAACGGCTAGTAGCAGTCCTTTCAGTGCACTATTCAAATAAACCCTCCATTTCTCTGGGGCGATGTTTGTTTTCGTCTGCCAGAAGCTAGCTTTGAAAGCATTCTGAAAAAAAACTTGCTTAATCGCACCCAATTCATTGAATGTCAACATTGACCATCGATGCTGTCTGTCGGTGCTGCACGCTGTGAAATCTAATGGAACTATCTTTGCCCTCGCCCCTGATACCGGGGGACGAGGGCTTTAGTAATTGCATTGGATTCCACTGCGTGCAGCACCGACAGACAGAGACAGAGGTGGTGTCGATGGAGTGAACAGAACATTTGCACTACACTGTACAGTACCTGTGAGGTGTTGCAGCAGCAGGCGGCCGCGGCTGGCGTCTCTGGTGATCACTGTACAGTACCTGTGAGGTGTTGCAGCAGCAGGCGGCCCCGGCTGGCGTCTCTGGTGATCACTGTACAGTACCTGTGAGGTGTTGCAGCAGCAGGCGGCCCCTGTTAGCGTCTCTGGTGATCACTGTACAGTACCTGTGAGGTGTTACAGCAGCAGGCGGCCGCGGCTGGCGTCTCTGGTGATCACTGTACAGTACCTGTGAGGTGTTGCAGCAGCAGGCGGTCGCGGCTGGCGTCTCTGGTGATCACCAGCAGCTGAGTGTTCTTGGGACGGCTCCCGGCCTAGTACAGTACCTGTGAGGTGTTGCAGCAGCAGGCGGCCGCGGCTGGCGTCTCTGGTGATCACCAGCAGCTGAGTGTTCTGGGACGGCTCCCGGCCCATCAGCTGCAGCCCCACGCCGTGATAGTGCAGCAGCGGGCCGACAAAGCTGACCTCAGATAGGGAACGGCTGAGGCGGGGCCGCAGCCATCGCTCCAGCTGCTCACTGAAACACGACAGACAAGAACAGTCAGTCAACAGAAGGCAGCCACCGACAGAGACCAGCTCAGGCGGGGCCGCAGCCACCGCTCCAGCTGCTCACTGAAACACGACAGACAGAGACGAGAACAGTCATTCAACAGAAGGCAGCCAATGCGTGACGAGGAAGACGTACCGCATATGCAGCTCTCAAAGTACAGCGGCTGACTGATTTTGCGTCAATAACCGGTACAGTGATGTCGAGACGACGCTCTCAGTCTCCAGGCCATCGCCAATGAGGTAACAGAAGCCGTGTTTATAGAAGCCGTGTTAACAGAAGCCGGTAACAGAAGCTGATCGTAAGTACTGATGTGCACCCGATGGAGGTTGCACGATCGCATCCGTTTACAGTTATCATTCCAACGAACCATAGAGGAGAGTGGGGTAAGGCGGTTAGGGTAGGTATTAGGTAAAACGGCCACCCCTCTGTCGGCTCAACCCCTAACGCTACGAGCGGAAGACATGAGGACTATTATGTGCGATGTCGGCTGCACGGCTCCAGCGAAGTTGGGTGAGTTTGTTCTCCATAGATAATGTATAATTTCTTCGAAAATAGTCCTATTTGTTTGAACTGTGTATATTTTATTATGTAAGTCCTTGTGCAATGTGCATATCTCCTTGAAGTTAAAACTTGACTTCATCTGTGGTAATTGCATAGACAGTCAGTGTTGATTTGCAATGATGGGCGAATTTTTATATAATATGGCGTCCGATACAATTTGCTCTGATTTGTTTTGGTCGAATGTGGGGTTAGACGGTCACCGTTTGCTCTGGTTCTGATGGTGAGGTGGGGGTGTCTTATCCCCACCTCACCATCAGAGCCCTTTTTAAAAATAATGATATAAAACAACTTAAGTCTAGAGCAGCAGCATTTTCGAACAAGGAAAAAGAGGCATTTTAGTATTTTAGCATACATGGAGTGTCAATAACTAACCGGTCTTTCGTTATATTCCGTTATGTTATGTTCCTGGTTATTATCTTTCAAAGGAGGGATTCGATCTGAACAAATTTTGCCTACCTAAAAGGACATGTTCTTAACAATATACTCACAATTGTTAGGTAAGAGCTCTCAAGAGTAATAACTTCGTTATTTACACTGCTACTCTTACTGACCTTCATCACCAATCGCGCTTAAAAAGCGTGACCGTCTTACCCTATATATTGGGATAAGACAGTTTTAAGCAAACTTTTCGAAAACTAAAGATGACAAATTCATCCTGAACAACAAGGGTCTTACTTCCAGGAAAATTTAAATATGAATGTTTGAGGTGGTAACATGCAAAACATCAGTCATATTTGCCGTGATTTAACTGACTAAATTAGGCTATAAAGTTATGGTGACCCTCATTACCCCACTCTCCACAAAGTATGATAGATGCAAGCATAGATTCAGTCAGAACACGATTCCTTCCGACAAGAATTGGCGGTCAGATTAAACAGCAGCGTCACTATTTTGAGACATGTTTAATAAAACACGCATATCTTGTTTTGATAAAACGCGGATACCGTGCATCGAAGAGTATGGCTACACCGTCACAATCTGAATCCATCTGAACTATATAGCGATCGGTGTAATGTAATCCCCGTCGCGGCCCTGTAAAGCCACGGCGCCAGCGCGACGTACGCAGCGTCTCATAGAGCGGATGTTTTGCATCAGCCAGTCGGCCTATTGGAATGCATATCACCAGGCGGGGGAACTTCCCGAGGCGGGGACGCAACCTTACCAGCTGCGAACAGACGACAAACAGGGGAGCAGGACGAGGTGACCCCCGGCACTCCCGGGTCAACAAACTGGTGATATTGGAGCCCTCAGGCAATGTGACGCTGATATTCATTGTCAGGGTCTCTCAAGCCAACCTATACGAAGCAGCCGGAAAACCTGCCCAGCGCGGTGGTGGCCTGACTCGAGCCTGGAATCATGGTATCGGCGCCCATCGCTCTCCCGACTGACGCACCCGATCCCCGCGCCAGGTCAACAAACTGGGCCCGTCAACAACACACGGCAGTCGGCACAGAGGGATCATTGTCCTGTGCCCGCCTTTCGGTGGCGCCACACACACACCGGCTGCGCCCGTCCCGTGGCGGCGGTCAGGGTCAAGCCTTTCACTGGTGGGCAGGCAGGGGCAGGGTCCTCTGGGAGCCGTGCCCTGAGGGCAGGCCGCGGGCGTCCTCAGGACGAGCCGGCCATCCGCGCACACCAATCACAACCCGCAAACAACACAACAGAGATCAGTGGTGCGACTGTGCCCGTCCGCAGCGGACGGTAGTAGGCAGAGGGTTTGGACAGTAGGCAGTGGGTGTTAGACAATAGGCAGTGTAGGTGTTTGACAGTGGGCAGTGCAGGGGAGACAGAGCCGGAGGACAGCCAGTCACACAGTTCGTCGTGTTTGATACCTACTGACCATCAGCAGCCGGCCAGTGGAGTCACCATGTCGGCCCTGCGCTGCCGATGGCTGGTTTGCTGCGCCGTGCTGGCGGCAGCAGCGGCGGCGCCGCGTCACAGGCCAGAGCCGTACACGGACTGGCTGACGCTGCATAGGGAGGACCCGAGCGCGCCCGAGCAGCGCATCCTGGTGACGGTGCTGCCCGACCCGCAGCACGACTACGTGCGCTACCCGCTGCCCGGCTCGCCGTGGTCGCCGTCGCCGGTCGGTACGGGGCCGCCGCGCTGGAGCCCGGGGAGGTGATGGAGGAGACGCACTTCGACGGCCTGCCCGCGCCCCGGCCCTGGCCGCTGCCAACACAGCAACAGCCACCACATCAGCCGCCACCACAGGAGTCACAGCCACAGCAGCCACAGAAGGCACAACAGCCGCCACAACAGCAGCCATCACAGCAGCCACCACAGCAGCAGCCACCACAGCAGCAGCAGCCACCACAGCAGCCGCAGTCACAGCAGCCGCCACAGCAGCAGCCACAGCAGCAGCCACAGCAGCAGCCACAGCAGCAGCCACAGCAGCAGCCACAACAGCAGCCACAACAGCAGCCACAGCAGCAGCCACAGCAGCAGCAGCACAGCCAGCAGCCACAGCATCAGCCGCCACAGCTGCCACAGGAGCAGCCACCACAGCAGCCACAGCAGCCACAGCAGCAGCCACCACAGCAGCAGCCACCACAGCAGCCACAGCAGCCGCCACAGCAGCCGCCACCACAGCAGCAGCTACCACAGCAGCCGCAGCCACAGCAGCAGCCGCCGCCACCACCACCACCACCACCACCACCACCACAGCAGCGGCCACAGCTGCTACCAACACAGCAGCAGCCGCAGCCCGAAGCCGGCGGCAGTTCGCACCAGCAGACTCCAGCATTGGATATGAACACAGAGGATCATTCCAATGAAATGGACCAGCGGCAGCGACAGCTCCCAGGCTGGGCACAGAACCTGACTCCCGGCTGGCTGGACCGCCACCCTGTGGTCAGCGCTTTCCTAGGCAGCTTGCAGGGCGAGAACGGAAGACCAGAACAAACCGGGACATCATCATCGGACCAGCCCCTGCAGCAGCAGTCACCGCCACAGCTTCCAACCTGGGTGCAGAACCTGGCGAATCGGCCCGTCATCAGTGCTTTCATCGCTAGCTTGTCGGGCGGGGGTTCTAGACCCGACCAGACTTCGGACCAATCCCTACAGCAGCAGCAGCCAGAGACAGACCAGCCGCAGACTCCTAGCTGGTCACAGAATATGGCTCCCGTCTGGCTTCAGAGCCCTGTGGTCAGTTCTCTCATAGATCGGTGGCAACAGGCAGCGTCGGGCCAATCTCCGCCGCCGCAGCAGCAGCAGCAGCAGCAGCAGCAGCAGCAGCAGCAGCAGCAGCAGCAGCAGCAGCAGCAGCAGGCACAGGCAGACCGGCCGCAGCCCCAGCTCCCCAGCTGGCTAGATAACCTGCCTCCTGGCTGGCTCGCACAGCGGCCTGCACTCAGTGCGATCATCACCAGCTTACAGGGCGGGCACGCTAGGCCGGACCAGGCTTCGGACCAACAGGAGGAACAGCAGCAACAGGAACAGCAAACAGGAGTGAACAGACTGAGGAGGAACAGCTAACACGGCCAGGCACAGCTGCAGGAAGGATTCACGCTGCAGGAAGGAATTCAACAGACGGAACAGCTGCAGGAGGAACCAAGTCAGAAGGACAAGATGAACAGCGAGACAGCAACAGAGGAACAGGGCAACAGGAGGCACCGCTGCACGAGAGGCACTTACCGGAGCACCAGACCACAACAGGGAAGGACAGCTCGCAGGAGACAGCTGCATAAGGCAGTGCAGGAGGACGAACAGTAGGACAGCACAAGGATGGAACAGCAACCAGGAAAGCACAGCACAGACCCTGCATGAGGAACATCTGCAGGAGGAACAATTGCAGGAGGAACAATTACAGGAGGAACAATTACAGGAGGAACAATTGCAGGAGGAACAGCTGCAGAAGGAACAGCAACAGGAGGCACAGCAACAGGAGAAACAGCTGCAAGGGGAACAACACCAGGAAGGGCAGCAACAGGCGGGCGAGCAACAAGAACAGGAACAACAAGAACAACGGGAAAAACAGCAGCAACAGCAGGACCCGCCGCCACCTCCGCCGTTGTCGTGGCTACATCGGGCTATATTCACCGCAGCAGCTCAAGACCTGCTAAGACAGTCATCTCTCGCGTCCTCAACTGAAACTGTTTTAACTGAGGCCTCTACAGACCTGTTGACCGCGACAGGAACAGCACACGCGCCAACCGAAACGATATCAACGCTAACGACAGCAGAATTTACAACGACGACAGTGTCCACAACATCAGCAGAACCCACAACAGTGGTCACAATAATGCCCACATCAATAATCACAACAGACGCCACAAAAGCAACAGAACCCAAAACAGCAACAACAAAACAGTCTACAACATTCATCACAACAACCACACCAGAGTCCACGACTACAACAGTGTCCGCAACAACAGTAAAACCAACTACAGCACATCGCACAACACTTGAACCAGAGACGACGTCATCCCCACTACCGGAGCCCACAGACAGCAGCCCAGAGCCAGCTGTGCCCAGCTCTGACCAAGACCCAGAGAGGGAAGCCACGCCGCTGCTGTTGCGGCTGATGCAGCCACTGCTGAACTGGCAAGACCTGCCCTCCGGCCAGCGGCTGCTGAGGTTCCTGGCCAACCCTCTCAGCCCAGAGCACTGGACCAGCCGCCACCGCCGCAGTCCCAACGCCGAGCAGAACACAGCAGGTGAGCTAGCGGCACCCACACACAGCCGACCACGTGCACAGGTGAGGAGTCGCGGAAGGAAACAATATACAACTATACCAGCGCAGCATAGCAGACAGGTTCTTGGAAGAGTGCTGGTAGTCAGTGTCGTTGCTGATTTGTAGTCAGTGTCGTTACTGCTCTGTAGTTGTGTTCTCACCACTCTGTAGGTCAGTCAGTGGATTGTTCACTGATGAGTGTGTCTCGTGCCCGCAGAGGTAGCGCTGCCCGAGACCATCTGACATCACCCAGTCCTCAACAGTAGCCGCCTGACGTCACCCAGCCCACCAGCGGAAGCCGTCTGACGTCATCCAAGCCCACAGCGGAGCCGTCTGACGTCACCCAGCCCACATCGGAGCCGTATGACGTCACCCAGTCCTCAACAGAGCCGTCTGACGTCACCCAGTCCTCAACAGAGCCGTCTGACGTCACCCAGTCCTCACCAGAGCCGTCTGACGTCATACAGACCACACCGGAGCCCTCTGACGTCACCCAGCCCACAGCGGAGCCGTCTGACATCACCCAGTCCTCAACAGAGCCGTCTGACGTCACCCAGCCCACAGCGGAGCCGTCTGACGTCACCCAGTCCACTCCGGAGCCGTCTGACGTCACCCAGTCCATACCGGAGCCGTCTGACGTCACCAAGTTCCTCAAGAGGCGTATGACGTCATCCAGACACCACCGGGTCTCGTCTGAAACCGTCTACTTCTCAGCCCACGCGGAGCCGTCTGACATCACCCGTCTCAACAGAGGCATCTGACGTCACCAGCCCAAAGCGGAAGGCCGTCTGACGTCACCCAGTCCATACCGGAGCCGTCTGACGTCACCCAGTCCACACCAGAGTCGTTTGACGTCACCCAGTCCACACCAGAGCCGTCTGACGTCATCCAGACCACTCCGGAGCCGTCTAACATTACCGAGACGGTCCCACCAGCAGAGGAGGCTACCCCAGATCAGACTGAGCAAACCGAGTCCCCTGACGAGGACCAGCCTGTGGTGGTGGAGGCGGCGGAACCAGAGGAGGAGGAACAGAGCCGGCAGCCGCGGTGTGGCGTCACCTCTGACCAGCTGACGCGGATCGTGGGTGGCGCCCCGGCCGACCCGGGCCGCTGGCCGTGGATGGCCGCCCTGATGACGCGCCACCCCTGGATCGGCGCCTGGATCAACTGTGGCGGGGTGCTCATCACAGGACGACACGTACTCACCGCCGGACACTGTCTATACGGGTCAGTACCGCGACGGGGAGGGGGGGACGTGTCACCGCCGCGCCGGACACTGTATGTACGGGTCAGTACGGGACGGGAACGGGGGGGGGGGGGGGGACGGCACGTGGTCACCGCTGGATCTGTATGTACGGGTCAGTAACCTTTGGGGGGTGGGATCTGGGACGATTTGTTGGACGGCCGCCATTATTGTGTAGTGGCCGCTGACGATCTGCGAGGCTGATCGACTCTCAGTGCTGACGGTAAACCACCCCAGTGTGACACACACCCTGGCCCACCGCAATGCAACTCATTCAATTTGCACAAAGGCAACCTACATTCGGGAATGAACCTTCCAACCTTTTTGTTTTCGAGTGTCATGTCCATTAGGTAATTGCATGTTATCGATTGCTACATTCGAATCCTTGTGAAGGTGTGACAGTACCATTCGTCAGCTATTGAACAGTGTCTCGTCTGCCCTGGCCCACCGGCCCCCTGTCTGACCGCGTCACATCTCTCTGTGCCGTCCCGTCCCCAGCCCGNGGAGCGAGGCATCGTCATAGGTGGGACACCAGCGAGACACCGTCATAGGTGGGACAGGAGCGAGGCACCGTCATAGGTGGGACAGGAGCGAGGCACCGTCATAGTGAGACCAGGAGCGAGGCACCGTCATAGGGGGACACGAGCAGCACCGTCATAGGTGGACAGGAGCGAGGCGCATCGTCATAGGTGGGACAGGAGCCGAGGCACGATAGGTGGACAGGAGCGAGTCACCGTCATAGGTGGACACGAGCGAGGCACCGTCATAGGTGGGACAGGAGCGAGGCACCGTCATAGGTGGGACAGGACGGCACCGTCATAGGTGGGACAGGAGCGAGGCACCGTCATAGGTGGGACAGGAGCGAGGCACCGTCATAGGTGGGACAGGAGCGAGGCACCGTCATTGGTGGGACACGAGCGAGGCACCGTCATAGGTGGGACAGAACGGCACCGTCATAGGTGGGACACGAGCGAGGCACCGTCATAGGTGGGACACGAGCGAGGCACCGTCATAGGTGGGACAGGAGCGAGGCACCGTCATAGGTGGGACACGAGCGAGGCGTGACACCGGATGACAGTGACGTCATCGGCTACATACTCGGCCGTGACAGCCGAGTGCCGCTGTCGCTGTCGAGCTGTCGCTGTCGCTCCGCTGTCGCTCCGCTGTCGCTCCGCTGTCGCTCCGCTGTCGTGCAACAGCTCTGCCAAACTGGATACAAAATACAGTAATCTGGCTAAAATCAATCATTATCGAAAATATTCGTACTTAATTCTATCAAATTCTGTTCGAATCCCACCAGTGCCGTGACGTTTTAGGGTAAACTTATTGCATTTCTATAGAAAGCAGAGTTTTGATCAATGACAGGCTGCTCCAAACTGATACCATTCTACCTCATCCTATCTCCAATCCGCATCGCACTGCCGCTTGACTGCCGCCGCTACCGCCGAGGCCGATCGATGATCGATGTTGCCGCCACCAATAGGGCAGGCCGAATAATCGAATGTTCACGTTTAGCTTAGCTATAATATTTTTCCAATGTAAAATTTAATTCTAAGTCGATTTGTCATTTGCAATTTTTCGATCAAAGCAGATCTTAACTACCAAAATTGCACATTTGTATTTGATTGTTTTTTACTATACAAGACTATGGCGAAATCATGTCGTCAGTCTATTGAAACGGGTGGAAGCTAATTACGCAAATTTGCAGTTTATGCGTTTTGTTGGAGGAGTGGTCTCTCATTTTGGTTTCGGGGTCGCTCACTTCGGCTGATCAGGATTTGCCATAATTTGTCACATTAACACTACCACTTTGAACAGGAGGGAGTTGACCATTAACCCTCCTGTAAGGAACACATCATCACAGCTTACGACTCGACGGTTACCAGGCATGTCCTTGCGTAGAGATACTGAAATGAACTCCCTGTGCTGGATCATCGGCATGGGGTGCGATGGCCGCCAGGAGCGGTCGCAACCCCGGCTTTTTTTGGGGGGGGGGAGACAACATGGCAAGGGGACCTGGTTGGCCCTCAGTCGGTGCGTATGGCCCTACGCTGATTTGCAAGGGTATTTTTACACCTGATACTGTTTTTAATATTTTAGGGATTTAAACCTGACCTGCAAGGGCCCATTATCGTTTTTAAAGGCCCTTTGACCTTCAGAGACCCCAATCGTTCCTGCAGAGGGCCTCTCTGGACTTCACGATGGCATCATCGCTTTGAAAGGGCAACTCTGACCTTTCAGAGGCCCACTCCCGCCTCCAGAGGACCCCATGTAGCAATCGACCTCCAGAGAGCCCACCCTGCCTCCGATGGCTCACTCTGACTTTCCAGAGGGGTCCGCTGGCTTCCAGAAAGGCTCACTCTGCCTCCAGAAGACCCCATCCTGGCCTCTAGAGGGCCAAACTCTCGGCCTCCAGAAAACCGTTGGCAGGGCGGCTGGCTCCCTTTGTAGTAGTATTTAGTAGCTCTAACTGGTTATGAAAGCTTACCGTCTTGGCGAACCACATTCCGTGTAAAGGATGAGGCCGGTCGGGGGAGACGACTGAGAATATTCGGTCTGTGTGATGGGTGTTCGGATCGGAGGATTATACTGGCTTAAGTGCGGATATGCTAACTCGTAGTTGACTATATCTGGTATGATGTAATTCCGTTAGAAATGACAGACGGTTGTCGGTTACACCAGTGGTTTATTCTGTCTTGCAAGGGGAATTTACGGCAGTTTGTGGCTTCAGTTGTTGTACTTCGTAATATACTGATACAAAAACTGACCTCCGGTTGGCCCCCTCTGGCTTCCAGATGGCCCACTCGAACTTCAGAGGGACCATTCTGGCCTGCGCGGGCTGAAGAGGGTCCACTCTGGCTTTAAGAGTCTCCTTTTGGCCTTTTCAAGAGGGCCCATTTGGGGCTTTCAAATTAGCCCTTTTCGCCTTCACGAGGGCCACTTTTGGTTCTTCAGGAGGGCCCCTTTGGTCTCTGAATACCCTCTCCCGACCTTCAGACGGCCCTCTGGAGTTTGAGTGAAACGCCTTTGGATACATTGGCCCCCTTTGACCTACATGGCGGCCCACTTTGGTCTCCCCAAAGGCCCACTTTTGGCCTCGAGAGAGATTCTTTTAGCTCCAGTGGCCAAATCTGGCATCCAGTTTGGGATTTCTGGCTTTCCCAGTAGACCCTCTCCGACTTAATTAAGGGCCCATTCTGACTTGAGCCCAATCGAGCCCACCGTCACTAAGGGGAGGGCAAAAGGATTATGTTGGCCCACGCTCAAGGCCTTTGGGAGGGCATGACCTGAATGCTCCCCCCGTGGCGGGACCAACCACTCATTGGCCGCAAGGATCCTCACACCCAACATGGTAACGTGGACAGCTCGGGCTAAGATGAGGATGAGGATCGCGAAGAAGAGGACAACAAGTACCTTCGCCGACAATCCCAAACGTGGCCTTCCTCAAAATTCTGCAGTCCACCGCAACTCCACCGAAGTTGTGTGAAGCTGGCCATCGAGAAGACAGCAAAGGTGTGCGGGCAGGAGGTTAGGGACGGGTACATCCGGGCCAAAATTCAGCTCAGGGAGGTAATGCCAGTCTGCTCTAGCAAGAAGGACATGCTGACAACTTTCTAGTCGGTAAGCTGTGATAATGTGATGTGATGTCCTACAGAGGGTCAATGGCAACTCCTCCTGCCGAAGTGGTTAGTGCTATGTGAAAAATTATGACAAATCCTGCTTCAGTGAACCCGAAACCAAATGAGAACATTTCCCACAAACAACCTCAATTGCTCATCGTGTTGTTTAGCTAATCCACCCTGCTTTCAAAGAACCGATTGCCATCATTTCCGCGCATTATCCTGGTTATAGGTAAAAAACAAGCAAATAACGCAAATGTGCGATTTTGGTAGTGAAGATCTGCTTTAATCTAAAAAACGCATTTGACAATTCGACTTAGAATTCAATATTACATAAGAAAAACAGTATAGCTAAATCAAAAACCAAAATGTTTCATTTTTCATATTATTCGGCCTGCCCTAGCCACCAAGGTTTGCATAAATAGCCGCCACAAATGTTGCGCCACAAACGTCGGTGCGCCAAAAATATTGATCATGTGACGTCACAATCAAGCCTATGGTGGCTGAAAGGATGACAATTGACAACCCCCTGGGTAAACGTAAAAAGTGCAGCCGTTCGCACCGAATTGAAAAGTCTTAAAGCCACAAACCACGATCCCTTGACTGGTGGCTACCTCGGTAGCATGACGGACACAAAACGGGAAACAATGTAGTATGTATGCATATATAGTCCAGCGGAGCGGACGGGCTAGCACTTCACTTGCTGCATCAAGCCAGTCAACTATGAGCACCCCTTGAGTGTCGCTGCCTCCGTTGCTCTGCCCCCAGGCTGGGGTAACCTGCGCGAGTCCGGCTACTCCACCTCAGTGCTGCACGAGGTGACCGTACCTATATGGAGTCAGCCTGCCTGCCAGTACGCCTACCGCAACGACTTGTGGGGCATCGGACAGAATGCCTTCTGTGCGGGGCTCAAGGCCGGCAGCAAGGACTCCTGCCAGGTGAGAAACTCAGGGCCGGCAGCAAGGACTCCTGCCAGGTGAGAAACTCAGGGCCGGCAGCAAGGACTCCTGCCAGGTGAAGAGGCGCAGGGCGCGGCCAGCAAGGACTCCTGCCAGCGTGAGAGATCAGGGCCGGCAGTAAGGACTCCTGCCAGGTGAGAGACTCAGGTTTTTCCCGGCCAGCAAGGACTCCTGCCAGGTGAGAACTCAGGGCCGGCAGGCAAGAACTCTCCAGGTGAGAGGCTCAGGGCCGCAGTAAGGACTCTGCCAGGTGAGAGACTCAGGGGCGGCAGCCAAGGGACTCCTGCCAGGTGGAGAAAACTCAAGGCCGGCAAGCAAGGAACTCCTGCCAGGGAGAGACTAGGGCCCGGCAGCAAGACTCCTGCCAGTGAGAAACTCAGGCCGGCAGGCCAAGGACGTCCTGCCGGGTGAGAGACTAGGGCCGGCAAGCAGGACTCCTGCCAGGTGAGGACTCAGGGCCGGCAAGCAAAGGACTTCCTGCCAGCAGTGAAAACTCAGGGCCTGCAGTAAGGACTCCTCCAGGTGAGAGGATCAGGCCGGCAGCAAGGACTCCTGCCCAGTGAGAGGCTCAGGGGCCGCAGTAAGGACTCCTGCCGGTTGAGAGGCTCAGGGCCGGCAGCAAGGACTCCTGCCAGGTGAGAGCTCGGGGCCGGCAGCCAAGGAACTCCTGCCAGGTGAAACTTCAGGGCCGCAGCAGAATACTCCAGTGAGAGGGGCAGGGTCGGCAGTAAGGACTCCTGCCCAGTTGAGAGACTCAGGCCGGCAGCAAGGAACTCTTTGCCAAGGTGAGAAATCAGGGCGGCAGCAAGGACTCCTGCCAGGTGAGAGACTCAGGGCGGCGGCAGTAAGGACTCCTGCCAGGTGAGAGACTCAGGCTCATGGCCGGCAGCAAGGACTCCTGCCAGGTGAGAAGGCTCAGGGCCGGCAGTAAGGACTCCTGCCAGGTGAGAGGCTCAGGGTCGGCAGGGTCGGCAGTAAGGACTCCTGCCAAGTGAGAAACTCAGGGCCGGCAGCAAGGACTCCTGCCAGGTGAGAGACTCAGGTCCGGCAGCAAGGACTCCTGCCAGGTGAGAAACTCAGGGCCAGCAGCAAGGAGGCTCAAGGCCGGCAGAAAGGACTCCTGACAGGTGAGAGGCTCAGAGCCGGCAGTAAGGACTCCTGCCAGGTGAGAGACTCAGGGTCGGCAGCAAGGACTCCTGCCAGGTGAGAGACTCAGGGTCGGCAGTAAGGACTCCTGCCAGGTGAGAAACTCAGGGCCGGCAGCAAGGACTCCTGCCAGGTGAGAGACTCAGGGTCGGCAGTAAGGACTTCTGCCAGGTGAGAGGCTCAGGGCCGGCAGCAAGGACTCCTGCCAGGTGAGAGACTCAGGGCCGGCGGTAAGGACTCCTGACAGGTGAGAAGCTCAGGGCTGGAGGTTCCATTTAACCCTCACTGCCGGATGAGGAACGATGACGAAAATGTGCTATTTAATTACGGAAACTCATTAATCCATGCTATAGAAACGGCACGCAATATCTATCAGAGAATAGAAAGCTTCCGGCGATTGCGGGGATCAACTAATTCCGATAGGCGCACGCCTGATAAGCCCGATAAGCGCGAGCGCGGAAGCTTGGTGACAATTGTAACTGATGTTAATTATCGCCATTGCAGATCAACTATAGTCAATAGTTATGAGGTGATTTAATGGGTTTTGATGGGACGTAAGCTCAATGTTTGTTTATTGGGGTTTAAGGGCGCGCCGGCACCTTTTGTCAATTTGCGCCCATATGTACGACAACCCGAATGGCCATCCCACTCTACCAGACCCGTCTCCCTACCCCCCCCCCCCCCCTGACCGTGTTGTGAGGGAGAAAGCGGCGGTCCGCTGATCTTGCCATCCAAAACCGAAAACAAGCGAAACTCATTTTTGCATTTTGAAGAAAATATACCGTTTGATGGGGGCATGCAAGGGAGTATTATGTACCAATTTGTAAGGCATAAATACCCCGGTATATTTTGAATTATTTAACATTTTCGAAAATTGAAAAAGCGTATGTTGCTTAGTTGTCCACTTGACCGTAGCAGAAAAAGCGTAACTCATCGATTGTGGCAAAAACAAAGCGTATGTCGATGCTTTTCGCCACGTTCTCCAAGGAAAAAGCGTAACTCTACACTTACGCTTTTATTTTCGTGGGTTACTAGGCAATATGGTAAGTTACGGTTTTTAACGCGTTCAAGAGGGGAAGACCGGTGGCAAACGAAATGAATGGAGCGCGTGACTGCTCGAGAAACCGATTCATTTTCATTCACATTTTTCCGCTGAACTTGATGTT